>JAACYV020122227.1:0-26074 GCA_009936425.2 Chrysaora fuscescens
CAATGCCATAAAGAAAGAAACAAACAAACCCACTAGATAGAGGGAGAAAATGGCTTTTCATCAATACCAAGGGTGAATAGATTTAGGCCATCCTCTTTGAAACATACTTCAATAAAAATGGCCGAAGTTCTGTACACGATTCAGACCAAAGCAATTTTATTTGTCGACTGCAGTTCATATTTTGCTCTTTTTCACTTATATACACTACAGAACCTTTCCAAGTTCTATTTCATTCAAAAATTCGATAGTTGAGGGTCAGTTACATATCAAAATCTCAAAATCTCATTTTCTCCCAAAATCAATTTTTCGAGTGGTTAACTGCCTTGACTGGTTATTCAATTAGGACAGACAGAGAGTCTAGTTTAAATTTGTGTTTGGTTTTGTTTTCAAATGAACTTTTTCACAGGAAGTCTTCCTTGCATATAGATGAATCGACTATTAATCAAATTTTATCTGAAAATAACCATATTTTAGGAGTTTTACAATCAAATTTTGCTGAAAAAATTCGCGCATGCGCAGTACTTTTGTAATATTTCTTCATTTTGTAAAGGTTTTAGCTCAAGAATAGATGAAGACAAATATTAAAACATATTTTGAGCCCACAAGCACTGCCACAACTAACTCAAACACCCTAAAAACGTGCTATTGGACAATGACCAAATACCGTCATAGGGGTCAACTTTAAAGGTCATTTTTGAAGGACCTACCATGCCCCCACATGTCCACCCTCGGTTTTTTTGATTTTCAAATGGGGAAGTTGATGATAGTGCAAGGTGATTTAGGGGGCAAAAAATTCCTACGGAATAGGCCTCAGTGTATGGACTAATAGGTAAACTATGTGAATGACAAGGCAGAATAACAACTGAGGCGAGCACATGCGGAGTGGTGACAGCTATCCCAAGGGGCTTTGCGGCTTGCACATTAAATCACATTCACGCGGTAAATTATGAATGCTTAAAGGTAATTGTGGAAAACAACTTCTTTCAGGAAAATCTGATAACGTATCAAGATATGAATGAAATTGTAAGTCGCTTAAAATTGCACCCGATTCTAGTAGAATATCAAACCGACTATTGATATATATACAAAGAATAGTACATCAATTGTTGATCTGTGTTACTATTATATAACATGTATTAGGAAAACGTTCATCAGTGATGGTAAGTGAACTAATTCTTATTTCAAATCCTGTTACCAGCCAGGGCATATGGTGAGGTGATAGCATGGCGACTTCTGCAAAGGTGAGCGGCGAGCAAGTTTTTTTGGTGAATATGATTTAGGGATTTGATTTTGACGTTTTGATCTTTGGGATTTTCCAAGTCATTTCATGATGGGCGTACCTAAAATCCACAACACGGCTAGGCCTATTCAATATATATAGATACTCTACCCACCTTGACTTGGCTAAGTCACATAGGCAAGCCGAAAGGGAAGGTATAATTTATAAATGTCTAAATTATTGAGGCTTTCCCTGTTCTTTCCCCCCTGGTGTGGTATTGATGTTCTCCAGAACACAGTCATATGGCAAGCTGGCTATGTCTTGAGTTTACCAGAAATCATAGTTATTATTATCTTTATATAATAAAAATATTAATAATAATGATAATAAGTACATCGTTCAACCAGCCCTTTTTTGACATAACGGGTCAAGAGAGAAATACCCATGAACATCAAAATTTTTCATTCAATGATACTTGAGAAACATTGAATCTATACTTCCACGATCAGTTTATCATATATCAACTTGATTGGTCGACGAAGAGGCAAAAGGGAGAAAACCGACTGATTCAATGTGAAAACGTAAGAAAAGGGCACCACTGTTTGGAATGGACGAAGGAAGAATCCTTTTTTTTTGTTACTTATCCTACCCGTAGAACCTTGCAAGTACATTCAATCAATCCCTATTTCACTCAGTTCCACTTGCATTTCAAAGCTGGAATAATGAATAATGCAAAAATCTGCAATCTCAGATGAAATCAACATGTTGTAGTGAGCTGGCCCTTTTCTCGACCGAAACGCGCTTCAAGCATTTTTTTCATTTTGCCAATTTGGATATAAAAATGATATCAGGGGAGGATAAAAAGTACTAGTAAAGTAAAATTCCATTGTTGCTTCGTGTTTTTATCGAAATACGGCAATTTCGCTATACAATTTAGCAAATAGAGATGTTTTATTAAAACTTCGGAAAAAGAAGTGGTGTCAACTTAGGGCAGTTTGATATTTTACGAAGGTTTCACGCGTGAAAAGCTTTAACATCCTTTAGATGCGGCTTTATTCTTAAAACAAATTATGTTTTTGCAAGAAATTCAATGTTCTTGCTTCAATTTAGGCTTTTAGGGCTGTTTAAAGAGATAATTTTGAGGTTCACTATGTCAACAAAATTGATTTGTCAATTTAGGGCAATATGTTCAAAATGTCATTTTTGGGACGAATTTATGCTAAATGGATTGAAAATTGCTTAATTTGATATAATATAAGTTTTGGTTATAATTCATCCCTGATACGAATGTAAAATAAGAGGAATGGTTTTCGGGTTTTTCCTAATGGGAGATTTAGGGCACGTCTAAGGTATTTTTAGGGCATCAATAATGAAATAAAAATTTTATAATAAACGTATGGTTTTTGCTAGGTAGCTACTTATTTTTTACTGCTAGAAATGCAAGCAATATTTATCGGAGCTAGTCAAATCTAGGGTTTTTTTATTCAACTTTCTCATTTTGAGTGAACATATTTGCCAGCATGAAATTGGCTGCATTTTTCGAAGAATTTTATAATGGGAAGGGGGGGCTTGGCTGAAAAATAAATAACATTTTATTGCATCAAAATTTGTGACATCATACTATTGTTGCAAAATCTTAGGGGCTATAGCTTCCAACCAAAGTGGTGGGCTTTCTCCATTCTTGGGACTTGGGAATTGTTATCGATTTAAAAGCATAGCCTTGAAAGACATAAATCGAAATAACGCGTGCGATTATGGTGATGGATGTTCAGTACAATCAAACAACCAAAACCATACTGCACATAAATGTTTAATAAGAAACTGGTTTGTAAGAGACAAGTACCAGGATTATCAGATCTTTAAGGAGCTCTTGTACTATTATAAGAAAAACAGTAAGAAAAATTTGAACGCCAACTTGAAAGAAATTATGGAAACAATGTTATTGAAACCATATTCTTGAGTAATAGCCACTGCAACTCCACGTTTTGAACCCAACAGATATCTTTTTCTTGTCAGATGTTGTTTTTCATGTCAAGTACGTATTTCCAGCAGTCATAGAACTACCGAATAATCTTTGCCCTGAAAAAAATAAGAAACAAAGACAGAAATTTAGTACCGAAACTTTGAGTCATAATTAAGAAACTGCTAGTACTATTACCTGGCCCAAATCTCGTATAAAAACGTGTACATTGCATGAGGTAAGCATCCCATCGAACAGCCACCCATCCACACCCCACTCATCCTTACAAATCCCATTTATATTCATATTGAGTTTTGTGTTAGCAAGACATGATTGTTGTAGGTTTGTCAGCCAATTGGAAAAATACAATGTCCCAGACCTACAACCCTTGCCAGAAAATATTTGGGATACCCTTTTATGAGTATGTCTTTCCTTGAGAATCCCTTTCTAGTACATTATTGAAAACCTCTCTGAATTCCTCCATGATTCATTGTTTGGGTCACCTAACATCATCTGTTTTACCAACATTGAATTGGAGGGAGGGGACATGTTTTGTCAAAGGGAATATTTTGAATGTTGCAGCCCTATGGCGAGGATTGTAAATCCCCTTTTAACTCTTCATTTTTACCATTTTCATTTCATATCGGATTTGGCTGTTTTACACCAGGTCAAAAGCATATCAAATTGGTTAAATCCAACAATCATATCATTTTCAAATTAAAATATGAAAATAGTATGGAGCAAATCAGACTGGTACATTTCGGTGTAAACAGAAGGCCAATATGATATCAAATGAATCTGATATGAAATGATCAAGGTATATTTTTGGCTGGTATTGAATAGGGTATTAGCTATGATAACTAAACAATTGTGGTTTTAGAAGATATCTAATTTTGCGGTAGCTATGCCCAGAAATCGTAATCAATGATTATAAAATTGACCAATGATAAATAACATTTATGTTCTGCATCACCATTTAGATTGGCCTAGCTTGTGTTCTTAGGAAAACTCCTATACCATATATGACTTGATCTTTCATTTAAAATCGATAAAAGTTATTTTTGACTACAACACAAAAGTAAAGTGTGCAAAATAATATGGCTCCGAATATGGTTTTGTGTGGTAATTTTTTCTCTCTCCTCAAAAAACCCATTTAATAAATTTATTCGGTATTTTGGACATGACAAAAATTAATATTCAAAGATCAGTGAGATCTGTTGTAAATTGGGCAGGCAGGCACATAAAGACCAATGTATTGTAATTTTCTTTATAATAACAAGAACATAACTTTAACACTAAATAATTATATAATTTATCAATTGATCATACTCGTTTTACATGGTCTTCTGGCTGATTCTAGAGACAACTGCTCTAGTTTCGTCTACACATGCTCTTATTAAAATGGATCTTTGCATGAATTTTTTAAGAATGCTTTGTGAGCCAAAACATGAAAGGGCACCTGGAAATACTAGGCCACTATAGCCTAAATATCTTCTCAACAACATATCCATATTTTGGAGATAATTCTATGATCAATTTTGATAAAGGTTTTAAACAGCAAATACTAAGATGCAATTAGAATTTTAAAAATGCATTTTATTTATGAGTGAATAAATGAATACGAGTCCCCTCTTATTGCTACTATTTATAGCTAAACTATCAAACAGCAAATACTACATTTGAATTTTGAACCTTTCAACAAATACAATTCCTTGCTGCTAATGTTTGAGGCTAAGATGCCTTATGTGGCTTAAATCAGTTGTGGACTTGTCGTTTGTCCAATCTCCTTCTGTTTGGCTCTGCTATTTGAAGCCTAAACAATTTCCATTCTTTGCTCTGCCTCGTGTTTCTGCTCGTGAGTTTTCGCTTTTGGCGAGATTTCATTTCATTTAAGTAACCAACAGGCGTCCTGTTGCTCACAGCAAAAAATATTTAATAAATTTAATGCATTTCTTAATTAATGTAACAATTGTGCAGTGCAGGTTTTAAATGTTGTAGTTGTAAATTGCATTAGCAGATCAAAGACTATAAGTCATTTCTAATTCGATGTCACCCAAATCATCTACGAAATAATTCACCTTTACCGCAGGGTCTGAAATTTAGTAACTCAATTTATTTATTTTAATTTGATAATAAAATGACTTGCTACGCATATTACACTGGAGCGTCGTCACAACATCTAAACTAGAATTAATCAAAAGCATAAGTAGTAATAAGAATAACAATAATAATAACAATAACTACCGGAAATCTAAAGCAGTAAACTTAAGCAAAGCGCTGACTATATCTAGTCAAAGTTCATGTGTTTTTCTCGTAGTGGCTAACGTTTGGTGTCCAAGACACCGGTCAATTTCTGTTTCAAAAATATTTTTAGGGCGCAATCTAGCCTAGGTAATTTTTTATCACATTACTAAAATCAATTTCATAAAGCAGCATAAAGCGAAGATACAAAGTTTGAAACAAATTATTATAAAGCTGAAAGTTAAAACTGAGTTCAGGACATTTTAATTATTTTTTTTCCCAGCAAATGTTTGCCTCATGTTCCATATTTTCCGGAATAGGCGATTTACTCCGTGATCTTTGAATGCTTTCTTCAGGCCTTCGTTCTCGTCCATCACTCGCTTTACCCTTCGTATAGTTATCTTTTTCCCCTTTTCGATTTCATTATGGAAATATTCCAGAACTAACATGTTCTGTTTTTCCGTAAAAACTACCTTCCGCCGTATTGGTGCATCATCTTCGTCATCTGCAGAGCTGCTCTCGGGCGCTTGACCTTCACTTGTTGGAATGCAAGTTTCGCTTCCAGATTGAGCTAGATTATCGAAGCAGATTTCATCTTCATTCTGCTCACTCTGCTTCTTGAGCATGTAGCGAACTTTGTCATACAATGGGCGCTCATTCCCCTTTATCCCACTGTAGACTTTTGCTGCATCTTTGACATCTCGCATTTCTATCTTGCAGTCTTCAAAGTTTTTTTCAAAGATTTTTTTGAGATCATACGTTGGAGGTTGTGTTGGGGCCTCATACCCTTCGCCTTGCTCTCTCATGATAGCCCTGATGGCTTCTGAAGTCTTTGCTGACTTTGCCTTCTTTTCTCTCGAGAAATACTCCGTCTCTGCTGTTTTTACAGAATGGTTCATGTGCTGGGCCAAGTCTACCTTTAGCAGCGGAGTATTTGCGTGTATCTGCGTCACCGTTGACTTCCTCATTAGGGAGGCGCTCATTTTCTTGCCTGTGCAAGCCTTCCAAAACTTCCCCAGCTGTTCAGTGACATTAGACGAGGACATGTCAAGGCCTGACCATGAAAGAAAGACCCTGTCTGATGTGGAGCCTGCATTCTTCGATACCTGATTTCTTATTTTCATGATAAAATTTCCAAGAAGCTGGAACGTTTTAATTGGCAGGCACAAATTGGCTGGTCCACAAACATCAAGGGTTTTGTGGTTGACTACGGTGATGGTCATCATGTCTCCATCTTTGTTTGCCCTCTTCACATCAGCTACTTTGAGGTTAGCAATGGCTCCCGACCGACACGCGTTATCTATACACAAACTAGTGATGAGATAGTCTCTTGCTCTCGTATAGTCAAGCTTTGAAATCTTGGCTTTTGATGATAGGTATAAATCGAAAATCTGAAGAGCCTCTTTAACATGTTCCGACTCATCAAAATGTCTGAAATCTTCAGGTGTTGCAAGATTTCTCGAGTCTTCCTCCTTCTTCTCCCATTTTCTTTTCTTGAGCGAACGCCGCAGAGCCTTAATCCAATGTTCGTATTTAGTTTTACTTCTGTTTACCTCAGAACTTTCCACATCAACCAGTGCATTAAAACACGAGAGGAAGTTGCAGAACGATATTAACGACAATAGGTATACTTTTACTGTCCCTGGCTGTTTAGAATCTTTAAAAGATTCTAACCAGTAGTCGTCGACAACTTGCGTCTTCAGAAGAGTTGCAACTGAAGCCTCTTTAACACTTGTGAAAGGCACGTTCTATTCGATAGTTGTTTTTATAACAACTAAATGCGCTACTTGGCGTTTTGCATCCCTAAGATTCTTCAAACCGCCATCGATAGACTGCAACCATCTTTCAAATGATTTGAAAATCGGCAGTTCTGGATCTGTCGCATCTACAGTTACACTGTCTAGGTCGTCTTCCTGATCCTGATATTGAGTTTGACTCTCATAATCATCATCGATCTCTGATTCTTCGGTTGCATTCGCCTCGTCGACTTCACTTGGCTCAGTAGCTTGTGGCATGTTTACAGCGGTAAACGATGAAGATGAACTGTCTTTACAAGATGCAGTTTCTTCATGAAGAAAATCCTCACTAGCTTCCTTTATATTTATGCTGCGTGGAATGCTTGGAATCTTCGCAGCGAAAACGTGATCTCTTATTATTTTTTCATCTTTTATTTGATGGAACTGCCGCAAATGGTTGTTCATTCGTTGCACCAATCTTCCACAATTGTTGAAGGTGCACTCACGAACTTTGCTCTTTTTGTTGCTTTTGCTGGCCCTTTCCTTTCTCAAACCAAAGCGATTTCTGGCCGTTGATGCTGCCTTCTCATTCCAGTGATGAACCAGCTTAAGATACCTTTTCAGATTGACAATCTTTTTTGAGCAATCTTTCAATGGACATATCACTTGATCTGTTTTCGATTTTTTTGATTGAAGTTGTTGCGTGTCCTTCATCCATGTTGCAAAGATCTTTAAAGAAATAAACACTTAATAAATGAAAATGCCAATTTAGATTCTAGTTTTTTATAGAGTGTGAGTGCATTCAAGACGCAAAAGGATTACGCCCAAGGCTATTGATGATTTTCGTAGGAATGGCTTCAAACTGAAACAACCATCTGGACTTATTGAACAGACAATTGTGAATAGAAAATGGTTTGCGTGAATCCCTTGCAAACGTTGCACAAATGTAGTGACATTTTAGGAAAGTTAACGTTGTTACTTAAATTCGAAATTAATAAATCTAAAACAAGTTAGCTGTATGTTGGCAGTTATAAGGATCTGGGCACTAGATTTAAAGTGAAAAAAGTCTACATTAAATCAATTCGATTTCTCCTTCACATATAGCAACCCTGTTTTCCTGTTATGTCATGCATGTCGCACTGGAAAAATTTATAGATTTTTATTAGAAAAGGTACAGGACAAACCTTTTTAGCCTCGTTGACGTTCCCCTCTCGCATCGCCTCATTCAGGCTCATTGGGATATCGGTAGAACCTTTATTTTCAGCACCTGGTAAAACGAAGCCAGAAAGAAGATTGCCTAAGTACGAAGCATCAACTTATTTAAAAAACCAAAACTGATTACATGCCCTTTTTCTAAGTTTTATAAGAATATGTAAAGAAGTTCTCTTCAATCGCTTTACATAACTGAGTTTGTAGAGCACATAATTCACGAGGTTCACCCATTGTAGATGGGTACAACCCATCATTTTGAAATTAAGAATGTGGGTCGTATCTATGCCAGATGTTCATCTAAGCCATCCCTTGAATTAAAACATAGGTTCTAACCACGGTTCTAATTACCGTATTGTAATCTCTGTATATTTTAAGTTCAGTCGGCTACCAGGAAAATAACCAAACAGCAGCGCCATTATTGGCGTTGGGTGTTTTTCACTACCGTCAAGAATGGAAATGGCTCCTCAAAATAAATTTCATCCTTTCAAACAAAAAATTAAAATACACGCACATGGTGTTTTGAAAAACAAGACAGTTGTGATCAAACTGAGTATTGATACGCCACAACTTAGATCAGCAGAGAAACAGCTTATGCTAACCTAAATAATTCCAATTCTATGTGTAGCAGAGAAGCTTTTCCTCCAGCGGCTATAATAAATTGGCCTAGGCCTGATCTAGATATTAGCGTCAACAATGATGTACCAGTGGTATCTCTGTTTGACGTTTTCGTTTGACCTGTTAGCGAAATTTTACGAAATTACGAAAATTTCTAAGAATGGGGTCACGGTTATGCAAATTTATAAGTACGGGGATGAGGTAAGAGCCCGGGGGTAACTTCCATACATACTGGTACGGGATGTGCCATTTTTTGGGGTGCCTTTTTTCAGGTAAAAAACAAATTTGTGGTATCATTTTCAGCATGACCATAAATTTTGGGGTATCATTTTCAAAAAAAACTATTCAGGGTAACGTGCCTTTAATTTTAGGCATGATATACAAAATAGTCCATAGAAATCAAACATGGATATAAAGCACTAAAATAACTATATATTCATGCAATACATAACATGAATGATAGTCTTACATCGTTCATAAACTTTTTTACATAAAATTTAAACATTAAATATTAGGGTATGCATTTTGCATGGTATATAAATTTTGGGGTAGGGTTTTTGAAAACTTTATTAATTTTAGGGTATGGCGCGCGCAATTACAAACATCTCCACAGCTGGTAATTTCGGAAAATTCGTCTCTAATAAATCAATGTAATTTTTAAGAAGGTACGACTTCAACTTAAAGCCGTCCGATCGATCGTCCTATAATATGGGTCCAGAAACTTGCCCTTTGAAACATTTTTTATGACCAAGCCCTTTGTACCTCTTAGAGAATTAATTTCTCGTCAATAACATGCTCACTAGTTGTATGATAGTCGTACAAATAGTCTTAAACAGGACGTCACTTCATAAAATTATTGGGGGGTGTAGAGAATTTTGCCCTACTGGAACGTTTTTGCCCTACTTTCAAAAGAAACCTTTGAAGCCTCTTTTGCAAAGTAGCACTTTTCGGGATTTGGGGACGGAGTGCATATTATAACACCCAAAAATGTTTTATTAGATACTTTGGTCAAGCCCTCTAAAGCGAATTTGCAATTCCAGGAGATCATGAGCTTAGTTAACTACAAGTTAACTACAGTATATCAAACACTAGCCTGATAAATCTCTGCCTGGATATACAGTACACACACCTTTATTTTGTTCTTGTTTCGGTTGACTTAGTTAATAAGTTTCGTTTATTTTTTCGTTTCTTGCTGCCATACATCTACTTATTGTATGTAGTGTATTTTAGCAATTGATGATGTATTACTTTCCGGCATTAACATCATACATCTCCAAAACAAAATAAAAAAAGAACAGCATGTTTACACCAAGAATCTAGCTATTAATTGTTTTCAATTTTTCTACCTATCCCCTAGACGTTTGACTGGGTGAGGTCTGGGAAGTGAGACAGTAATAAAACAGGCAAATTTTTCAACAGTAAGTGGATTATGAACTGAATACCATTTGTATTTAAATTTTCAAATATGAACGTGAATGAGTTGACAATGTCTCTATTTGTTAGATAATGAAACGGAACCCTTTTGATTAGTTTACTCTAGCCTCCGTCAGGTTTTTCCACTCCACGTGCACCTTAAAATACCCCCTTGTATCCATTTTGTTTCCAGCCGTCGTAGCTGAACGGGGGCGAAACTGGTGGCTAGAGCTAGACCTAGATGTAATGCACCCAAAGTCACGTCTGGCAGAATCTTTGAACAATTAAACGAGTAAAAAATTGCTTTTTCTTATATCCCTCCTATTTTCGTACGTTGTATTCGTCTCCAAAGATCTGCAGACAATTCTTTTTAATTGCGAGCGCGTTATCATGAACTAAAAATTGACCGAAAACTAAGCAAAATATACTGAAACCAGAACTACTACAGATAAGAGACAAATTTTAACAATAAGTAAAACTTTCGAGTTAGGCTAATATGAATGACAGCCAAAATGAAAAGGGAAATAATGAAAAAAAATATCTAGTTTTAAAAGAGTTTTAAGTTAGTGGGCCGCATTGGTAGTTGTAGTGGCTTAGAAAGATTGTTATGAAGACATTCTCTAATTATAATTGTCATCGCTTTTTGGTTATGCTCTCACTGATCTGCATTTACCAGATTACAGGGGTTAGGGTAATGAACATTTCTGAGGGGGTACAGGGGTTTCAGGAAATGGCAATTGAAAAGAAACAGGTTAGGGTTACGACAATTTATAAGAACGGAGTTTGTGTAAAACAAGTTTTCTAAGAAGACGGTAAGGGTTACAAAGAATTCTAAGAAGAGGGTTTTGGGGTATGAGCAATTCTAAGAATGGGGAAGGATTGCAAAAAATTATAAGAAAGGGTTACTGTGATGAAATGATATAAGAACAGGGTTGAGGTTATGTCAATTTCTCAGATTTGAAAGCGTTTTTGGACGAAAAATAAAAAAAAGAAACATTTTACCAAGGCAATAGTTCAACTGCAGTCTTCAATTTAAGATTAAAAATTCAATTTACAGCCGAAGGGTATACAGAAAATATATTTGAAACTGTCATGAAAAAACTTGTTCTATACTTTTAATTCTTTTAATCTTTCTTTATATTTAGGTTTAATAAAATGCATGCTTGAATTAAAAAGGTTGTCCTTGACACTCGGGAAGATTTTAATAGGCAATTGTTTGTTCTTCAGTGTGTTTTATAATGTTGATTCTATATTGTTGCTGCATCTGTCAAATCTTCACATATGTGTCCTTTTGGCTTTTTGCAACTATTTACCAGCTATTTTCTGCTCATTACTTATGTTTATGAGTTCTATTAATGTTCCTTCATACCAAAATAACAAAAAGACAATTGTTCCTGTTCCCAGGGCCTCGTTGTTCTTCATCCTTGGTATCTACCTTCTGATAAAACAAACTTGATATCATGTTGCATTTCCATGATTCTGTTTATTTTGCCTGCATGTCTTCTCCGTCGAATGACATCTGATAAGGCACTTTGTTGCCTTTCAAATAAGGCACTTTGGCCATAGCGCAATCCATTGCTTTGCCTATAAAGGAACAGCATGAATGTGTGTAATAATCGACAGAACAAAAACAGTTCAGGTTAATGTTTTGAAGGCTGAAAGATCTAGCTAATTCAGACAATTCACTACTGGAAGGAGCAATCTGACCACACGATATCTGACATATAAAAATAACATGATTTATGAACATTGATTTCACATGACAAAATTCAACTTATACGAGTCTACAATATGCGAGGTTAACTGTGGTTCTTAATGTTTCAATGTTTTTTAATGTTGTGAATTTTTTTATATATTAAATAATACTAAGAGATACGGAGGCAAAAGAACGAAGCAGTCAAAATTTGTTAATCAAACTCTAAATAAAAAGCTCATCTAGGCGATTCCAGCTTATGCTGTCATCAGAGTTTGGCTTACTGTGTGTTATATTATATATAAGGCCTTTTCGTAAATAAAATCGCATGTGTGCGGCGAATCGCACATCCAAATCAGTATAAATTATTTTGCACGTGCGATCTCATGGGTGCAAACAAATCAACGAGATAGTAGAGTAGAGCTCTAAAACACAATAAAATCGACATGACACATCGTATAACGGTTATCTAACAACGCAAGGTCCATTACAAGCCACTTAAAATACGTGAACGAATATCATTATATGGCCGAATACCCATCCTACTTTTTTTATCAATCGCAAGCAATAAAATGCACTGAGTGGAAATCCACCTTAAGTTGCCAAGTATTGGAAGTTTCGAACTTAATATTTGTGGGAATCTATACAAATTCACCACACCAAGATGCACCGTAGATGGGAGACGAGATGTGATTGCAAACTACTGGTATTCTGGTCGAACTATGATACGTGAATATGGCAACAACAGCAAGAGGAAAGACGAAAGAAACGGAGAATACTGTCATGACAGCAGAAATCGACAAAAAGGGGAAAATGGAATTAGAGGGGAAGGAAAGGTGGATTAAAGGCGGCTCTCCATTAGACAATTCTTAAGACGATTGTCAGGAAAATTGGCGACCAAACATACCCACTGTAAAAAAGCGATCACCAAAGAGAAAAAAAGCGCTTGACGAAAACGTTTATTCATAGAGATGGATGGATGAGGCTAATGAAACCATTCATTCTGTTTGAGGAAGCTATTTGCGAGCTTCAGGCGCTAATAAAAGCTTAGCAAGCCGGAAATCGGGAAAAACAGTGCGAGGAGCAACTAAAATATGAGGCTGAATTGAGAACGAGGATACGACTGGAAGAGCTTGAAGCCGAGGATGCCAAAGAGGGGCGCAAGGAAAGATTTGCTTTAGAACTGGAGGAAAGAAGCATAAAATAGCAGAGAAAGCAAAAATACAAACAAAGTTGCCTGCTTTGCACATAGCTAAATTTCAGGGAACATATCTAGATTGGGTGAGCTTTTGGAGCCTTTATAAAACACAAACCGACCAGACCCCAATGACAGCAGAAGCAACATTTTCTACTTGAAGGAGCGTGTTGTACCAAATGTCAGATCAACTATTGAAAAGCTTTGTCTAGATGCTGATGGCTACAGAACAGCCAAATATATGCTGCAAAAAAGTATGCTGACATCTTTTGAGGCTGCTAACGCACAAATTCAGGAAAATATTTGCATTGCCAGTTATACATGGATCACACAGACCAAAAATCCACGATTTCTATGACAAAATGCTGTGTCATGTACTCTCGGGGACTTAGCGAAGTGATAGAGAATGTAAGGATGACGTTGGATAAACTAGAATGTATTCGTCCAGATTTGACTAAATCCGAATGGGAAAAAATGGAATTTCAACAATCTGTTGGAAGCCCTGCGGGATCCCCCCAGTTAGTTTTAGAAGGAGCGCCAAAACGACAGATGGGCGCAAAAATGACTAAACAGAAAATTATTTCAGTCCCATTAGCTAATATAAAGTATATGCACTTTCTAGCCGTAGTGTACCGTAAATTGAATATATCTCATTACAAGCGAAGGAGATAACAGGGGAACGGCCCGCGATTTTGTTCACAACGAGTTTTCTTTCACAAAAACAAATCAAGACACAGATCGCTTTTCTACTCTTTGAGCAAAGACAGCTTATTCTGCCTATCATGTCTTTTTTACGGATGTAGTATCTAGGGGTGAATCCGCCAGGCCAAATGAAGGTAATGCCTTCACATGCAGTGACTTCTGCAACTGAAAGAAGCAACACGAAGGTGTTCTGAAACATGGACATTCTGACGCTCATCTGAATGCAAAGTTGCAGAGGCTCTTTTTCTGCAGCAAAGGTCAATAGCAGCAAGTTTACAACGCCAAGAGACACTAGAATTTGACAGAGGAAAACAACAAGTTATTTCGAACACTTACAGAAATGTCTTGCAACGTATTGTGGATACAGTTATACTTCTAGGAAGTCAAGGACTCCCATTTAGGCGTCATCGTGAATCTCTTGCAAAACCATACCTAAAAACTGGCAATTTTTTGGAACTTTTGAAATTTTGATCTCAGTACGATTTAACAATGAAAGAGCATCTCGACAAAGTTACCACACATCATCAGCAGCTTGCGGCAAAATTTAGCGACAGGCCCGGCTCCACAGGGCGTGGCACAAGAGTAACATTTCTTAGTAACGTCTCACAAAATAAGCTCATTTTGGTAATTGGCTCTGAGAAATCGTACGAAGAATTGAAAATTGCAGGGCATAGTCATTGATTGCTGACATCACTCTCGATGTAACTCACAAAAAGCAATTGAGCATTTGCGTAGGGATAGTGGATGAAGTTGGAGATTGTTCAGAGCACCTTATTTCATGCCAGCGTGCATCAGGAACAACTGCAGTTGCACTTTACGATGCCGTTGCCGCAGCTTTAGAGTCCCATGAGGTAACCTTTGAGAAGCTAGTGGCCCAGACTTACGATGGTGCGTCCAATATGAGCGGATGCTACAACGGCCTGCAGGCCATCATAAAAGAGAACATTGGTAGTCATGTCATCTATGTACATTGCTATGCCTTTACGTTAAATCTGGTCCTTTCAGATTCAGCTGGTGTTGTCGTCAATGTTATTAGTCCGTTCAACAACCTCGAAAAGCTGTATGTCCTGTTCAGTACATCTCAAAAGGTGCATGAACTATTCGAGTCAGTTCAAAAGAATGCGCAGCTTCAAGTTTTTTCAGTAAACCGTCTAAAATACCGTTCCTTGGAATGCCAGAGATTTTTGTCTGAAAATATTTCTCTTGCGCTTTGACTGCATTTTGCAAGTGCAGCAAACAGTTGCTGAGAGTAGATCATCTGAAGAAAATTAGGGGGCAACAGCACAGGGACTATATTCGTCTTTTCAGGCGAAGCAAGTAGTTGCAACAGCCTGCCTTTTTCGAGAATTATTTGCGATGACTGGCCCTCTCAGTCGATATTTGCAATGTGTTGACGTCGAGTTTGGCAAAGCAATTAGCATGGTAGACAGTTGAAAAAATCGAGAAAATGCGAGATGAACCTGAGAAAATTCTCCAAATTGTTGAGACGGACTTTGAAGGTGTCCAGTGGAAGGCAACGAGAATTCGCCACAAAAGAGTGATGGATGGTGAACAAGAAAGGGACCAACCAGCAAGCCCAGCTGAAGCTCAATGGAAACGTGACACTTTCTACTCTGTTGTTGATACAATTCAAGCTTCCATGAAACAGCGCTTTGAAAAGAATCGACCATTACTAAAGTTGTTTGCACTGTTTGAACCATGCCGCTTCCCAGAGCTGCTAGCAAGATACAAGACAGCACGTGCTCTTCAAGGTGATATCAAGACATTTTGTGCAGTGTACCAACTGGATTCATTCAGATACGCTGATGAGTTATTTAGCTTTGCAACGACATTCAGTCAGTTCAATTGCTCCCAAGTAACAGAAACAGACGAAGCTGAGGATTTGGAAAGCAGTGATGGTGAAGATGGTAGCAATGATAATAATGCGAAAAAAAAATATGGTGGTGCGAAAGATTCTTACGGTGATAAAAACGAAGACCCTTCTGCTGCTAATCCTCTGAAAAAGACGTCAACACAAAAGAAGGACGAAAAAAAGATTACTTCGTTCATCGACGCCTTGAAGCTTCTTTCATTTCCAGATTACCATATTGTTGATGCATATCCAACACTGTGCCAAGTTTATGCAATTGCAGTAGCTATACCTATAAGCTCTGCTTCCGCTGAACGCTCGTTTTCTGTTTTGAAAAGAGTCAAGACAAGAATTCGCTCAACGATGGTGCAAGATCGCCGTGAATCATTACTTGTAATGATGATTGAAAGGAAGATTTTGCTGTCTTTAGATAAAGATAAGATAATCGATGCATTTGCGAAGACATCTTCACAACTTAAGAAGGCCCTGATATAAACATCTACATTGCTTCGAATAACAATAAGGTCTGCAAAATTAATCTCTACAAAACTGACAATTTATTTCAGCTTTTATGATTATATGGGGGACAGAATCTGCAGCAGCTTAAAGACCTCCACTATTGTTTCTTGAATCCAGAACCCAAATAAAGCCTTAATTTATAGAATTTCTGACCATTGGGTTTTTTGTATAGAGAAGGGGCGCCAAAAAGGATCTGGCCACCCCAGTGAAAAGTGGCCCACCACGCCACTGGAGAGAAGGGGAGTATCCTATCTACATGCCATTAAGAAATGAAATAACCGATAAGTTGATTGAGATGGCCCATTTGCAAACTTTGCACGGGGGAGTTGGTCTGACAAAGGTCAGTATTAGTTACCTAAGCTACGAATTGTTGTCAAGGGGGTGCGGAAGAAATGGCATGGGTTCAAGTGGCTTCGTTAGCAGCCCCTCCACAAGGAAATCTTCCAAAGGAGAGATCAGAGGGCACAATTCCATTTGAAATTGTTGGTTTAAGCAGGACCAATCATGTACAAAGGGAAAGACAAAGTAGAGTACAAATGATGCACAATACTGTACACATGTAGCACATGTAGCTTGACTGGTGGAGTCCATCTTGAGTTATTTCCAAGCATGAACTTTGATAAATTCTTGCTGAGCTTCAAAAAGTATATTGCTGCTAGAGGTGGGCCATCCAAAGTAATTTCGGACAGTGGCCAAACTTTTGTAGCTGCTTCGGGATGGATCAGAAGGATCCAAAGAAATGAGAGAATGCAGGATTGCCTCGCCCAGCATAACATTGCATTTTAATCTCAGCAGAGCAAGTGGTGGGATGGGATGTTTGAGAGGAATATCGGAATCCTAAAGAGTACATTGTTCAAAGCTGTTGAGGCTGCTAAGTTGAACTTCAAAGAGATGCAAGAAGTGCTTGCTTCTTGGCGTGCAGATAGTTCTTAACAATAGACCGATATCCTATTGTAAAAACGATATTTAAATGCCGACACTGACGCCCAATGAAATAGTATTCGGAAGAGCGGATTTCCTGCCTGAAGAACAGTTGTCTGATATAAACGACAGTGATCTAAGGAAACGTGCAAACACATACTGCGGTGCAAAGAGGCGCTATGGAGGGCAGAGTATTTGAGAGTGTTGCGAGAAAGACAGGATTCTAGACGTCCAGGGAAAGAGATCAGATATCGTAATGGTCAAGGGAGAAGAGAAGAATCGTTCCAAGTGGAGACTCGGGACAGTGTCAGGCTTTATAGTTGGTCGATATGGTGTCGTGAGGGGAGCAAAGCTTCATACTGGAAAATCAGATGGCGACAAACCCATACAATTTCTCTATCCGCAATTTATAGAAAATATATACTATATATTGTATAGATATATAATATATATATACCTGATACCCAAGATATACAATATTCCACTATTTAGCTCATACTTACCATTTGTGCTTGTAAAGGTTTTTAATTTTGATTCTGCCCCAACAAACTATTTTCTCTCATTTTCAAAGCCATGACGTTTTCCTGAAATCAAGCATAAACATACAGTATATATTTATTACAAATATTATCCAATTATAGACGGCCGTTACTAACGTGATAGTGCTCAATGCATATATGCAGAGCGTAAATTTCAAGAATTGTGACTAAAAACGAAACAATTTCATTTGTAACTCTGAGTTTCGTGCTAATGCACTCATTAGGCAAATAATCAATATTAATATTGATATATATGGATATTGATTATTTGCCTGATGAGTGCATTAGCACGAAACTCAGAGTTGCAAATGAAATTGTCTCGTTTTAAGTCACAATTCTTGATATTACAAATATTATATATTAATAATATACTGTTAATAATATTATATATTGTTCATAAACATATACATATATAAAAAAATATATAATCTATTAATATATTTGTAAACTTGATTTATTACTGCCCTCGAACAATGGCCTTTTCTTCAACTCTGGTTCATTGTTCTCCACAATATTTCTTGGTTTCTTTCGTTTTTGGTTGCCATTTTGTTTGCCTATCCATTTCTGTTGACAATAAATTCCCATATTGTATATTTACAGATACTGCAAATGCATCATATATTTTTTCTGTGTTTTCTGCTAGATAAATTAGTATATAGACCAGAAAAAATAAATAAAATATAATTTATGGCGTTTATGCAGCATATCCTTAATTACTCTATTTATGTATAGATCTTTTGTACTGTATTATAACAGCATACTATTAATCAATCTGAACGAAAAAAGTTTTTTTCTAAATTCACTGAAATTCAGCAAATTTGGGCAGACCAATCATTCAAAAGTTTAATATACTGTGACAAAAAAGTATTCTAGAAAAATAAATCTTTTATCTGCATCTGTGTTATAGTGCTCAATGTTTCAAACGCGGAGTAGATTAAATCACAAACCTATAACAGAATTTATGTGTTGTTGCTGCAACTCTGAATTTCACATGCTATACTAATCATGAGTTAACATGAACAATATAAATTTGATTCTACTTTCATGGTTAGAGTCAAACTATAACAGTTGTCTTACTACCTTAATTTAATCAACTACAAGGCCAGTTTTATCAGTGGTCAATCTAATTGTGCATACCTCCAATGTAGAATTTCATTCCATTCTTGCAATGCTTCAAAATAATTAATTTTGAGTCATCATCGATATAACATGATAATTTCCTGGCCTTTTTGTATCCATTCTACAGAAAGAGCAAATATATAAATGATATATACAAATATAAATGAACATGATAAAGCGAGTAGAATAACAACTAAGCATCCATATGGTACAAAACCAAAATGAAGCAGTGCTTGTTAATAGTTCAGCGTCACTCATTCCGACTCCTTATTCATATTGCTTGCTAATTTCAGGTACCCAACGCAATCTTAATCTTATTTCAGATGCCTATTTGACTGTCCTATAATGTTAGGCCGTCCTGTTAGTAAGCTGTAGGGTAGGCCATCTAGATATAAATTTAATCTCATCTACTGCTGGCAGATAGGCCTAGGCCTAGGTCTCTATAGTTCTCATTAAAAAGAAGATCCTGTAGTAATAAAGTCTTTACTGTTGTGCACAAACAATCGAATAATATACCTCAAGAAAATGAAATGCTTCTTTTTTCTCTTTAACTTGATCTTTTCCAATTTTTGAATTCACTTGACTAATTGATCATCAGAAACAATCATAACAAAACACCGCCGTCTATAACAGCCAGTTATAACACGTTTTTGTTGATGGCGCAGGGGAGCTTGTTTTTGTGGAATTTGGAATACATGGTTTGCAACGATTTAGGGTTATAATTAGAACCGAAGTCAAAACCTATGTTCTATATCATCGGATGGCATAGATACGACCCACATTCTACATATTTGAATGATGGGTATGTACCCATTTAAAACGGGCAAAACTGGTGATTAGTCATATAATGTTAAAAACGTTACCGGCACTAATGTTTACGAAAAGTATATATAGTTTCATGCCATAACTCAGTTTTATCCTAGCTGTATAACTCAGATTTACACAGCTAGGATTTAGCGTGGAAAATTACCACATCAGCAGATCTTTGTGTTACCACTAGGGATAATATTATTTGGGCCGTACCTGTAGATAGATAGTGCTCTTTTCCTTTATACACTCTCAGCTCTGGTATTTTTTCCTAAAAAAAACATTCATATTCACATTCTAAGAAGGAACGTAACTTCACAACATTGAGTGTTGAAAAGGGCTACTGCAAATTTTCAGATTAACGGCAACCTATTTTTCATTGCGGTTGTTTCCTATTGGAATTTTCTTTATTGTCTAGTTGCTTATTGGGAAAGGGCTGGAAGCCAGGTTTCCGGTATAAACAAAGTTTAAGCACGCATTATTACAAAGTTCTTGCACATCCAGTTTTGAGGGCTGGAAGCAAAAAACGTAGTCATATACATCTATTTGCAATGAATTTTCCTCCTTCAACAAATCAGGATTTCTTACCCTGCATTTTCACACCTCATACTCGCTGGCCATAGGGCGATTCATTAAGATTTTAAGGAGACTAACGTAACCAAGAAGGATTAACTTGCATTAGAAAAGTGAGATATTTATCAACCATCGAAAAAATATTATTTTATCGTTAGGCAAAATTACAGCACTGGTATACGAAAAAAATTCAGGAAAGTTTACTGATATTCAAGAGGAGCTGGCAAACAATTTGCATTTGTCGTTCTCAAGCACTCTAATCTTGTTTGCTACCTAACAAGTTACACTTGAAGTTTAAGAAATGCTAAATATATAGTTTCTCCAAGTAATATTGTGATACTTTTAAGCTAAAGTGAACAAAGGAGGGAATATCTAAAAAGGAAACTCTCCGAATATCATAACTGAAGCTGAAAAAATTATCGAAACATGGTTATATTATTAAAGGCAGTCTGTCCCCTCAAGAATTTTCTTTCAACATTCCTGCAGAAGTTTTACGCGTATATTAGTGAAATATTCAATAGGGATTTTTGATTACACATTCATTCATCAATTTTAACAGGAACAAACAATAAAGTTGTACCTGTTCCAAATTTAGGTCAGAGTGGTCTGAAGCTTCACTGCAAGTGACCAAATTTGACTCAAGCTGAGTAGATATATCCATGGCATCGTCATCATCATCATCATCAAGGGTAATAATCACTACAAAAAATATCATATCATATTAGGGTTAAAAAACACTTGCTAAAAAACGACTGCTAGTTCATTTTTAAGCTTCACATAAAAACTTTCACGACTTTAGAAAGACAGATTATGACATTTCATAGAAAAATCATGAAGAACCATATTTATCCGAACCAATTCTAAAATCTTACAGTTTCCATTCCTGATTATTTCTAACAACTCAGAACAGTAAAGTGTGGTGCTGGATTTCCGAAAACACAGTAAATGTGTTTAATTACTTCTCGGTAAGGGAGCTTTGTTTTCACAACTTTTTCTTTAAAATTTATGATATAGATTGGATTTTCAATTGCATTTTGCATCCCAGCTGTCCAAATCGGCTTAGCCGAGGAATTCACTTAAAAACGAAAATATTTTTGGCGGCCTACGACATATGATTATTTGATTGTGCTATCTACTACTTTCCATACTTTAGTTCGAAGATGTTTATCAGACAGCCCACTTTTTACAGTGCCCCGAAAAACCTGTGAACAAATATAACCTCTATAAAATTTGTTGTTGCGGAGCAGGTATGACTTCACTTTTAACACTGTTGCATAGAAGAGGCTTCGACTTTGTTTCATTATATCGGACATGTAATCCCAGCGTTATAGTACAATAAATTTGAAATTAGAGGTTGTTTGAAATCCAGAGGGTCCTATATTGACCATTCATGCTTAAATCAGGTATAAATTGTAATATACATTTCTAGGGTGGCAATCTTATTTCTAAAATCGTTGTCTGAATCCTTTGGGTTGAAAATTGTATATAAGCAATAATCTAAGAGTTCTGGAGTTCCAAGAAGTTAAAATATGAAACAAAAGAGCTACCGGCAATGTCATATGGATGTATCAAGTATCAAATCTTATTTCCACCAACTTCTTGGTAAATCTATTGCTATAAAGTGGCCAAAATGTAGTTCTCCTGCTTATTACATTGTAAAAGTCAACTTTAAATGTTTCTGAATAGCAATCAAAAATTTTAATATGGTTTGCGAGACGGGATACACGCATTTTTGTGCCATAACGCTGCAGTTACATGCTGGTTTTGTCAAATGTGGTCTAAAACTCCAAGTTGAAACCTCTGCTATACAACTGTGTCAAAACGAGACAACTGAAACTCCTCCACTGCAGCAACTCAAACGGCACCCATTTTTTTTTTGACAAAATGGTAAGGAATGATTCAATTTGCCTTTCAACATTGCACAGAAAAAAATCTCTTTTTCTAAAATTTTCAAGTAATATCTTCCTATCATCAAAGGAGCTTTCTCACTCAAGTTTAGCTTAGTTGTGATTATTCAGTCTTAAAAACCAAGATTCACGCTTTTCAATTAGCACGAATTAAATTCAAAGTAAATTACTCGGCTAACGCACAGCTGATTTGCAAATATGAGATCACAAAGTGCAAATTAGATCTCGTCTATATCGCAAAGAATATCTTTTAACCATGAATCACTGATTTTGGTAAATATTGCAGTAATGGCTGGAATCACAATAACAAAGACCACTATTTTCATCTCAGTTTAATTGTCAGAAAACAATGAAAACTGTTACTTTGAAAATTTGCATCCTTATCACTTTTCACTATATCAAATATAAATTACAGGTCAGATTAGAATACTTTGTGGCAGTAAAACAATTCAAAATGATGGCAAAGAAAAATGGTCGAGTATATTTCAAAAAGCTTAATCTAAACATGGGTTAACTTACCTTTGTCATCTTTGGTTGTAGCGCTTTCCACTGGAAAGTAATGGAGAATTGTTGCTAACGGGCCTTAAAGACAAAATCTACCGACATACAGAATCACGTTATATATTCTAAATCTCGGGGGCCATGGTGTAATTTACTTTGCATATCATGCACCAGAACTTCAATATGTGACCCAAAGAAAGCGGCTCAGTGATAGATTTTTCTGCAGCAACGTTTCCTGGAAATCTGCTGCACTAATGGAAACCAATGGTATGTCCATGATGCAAGCTTTATCAGCAACCTCTGTCACAGCTGATTTATACAGCTAGAATTTAGCGTGGAAAATTACCACATCAGCAGATCTTTGTGTTGCTACTAGGGATAATATTATTATAAGGTAGAACACTTAATTTCCAAGGCAATCAATAAGATATTACGCAACATAAGTCATAGATTTCCGTTAAAATAGGCTATCAGCACTTTGGTTGCATAGATCAACAATTACGTTGCACAGTGCTTAATTGCTGTTCTTAAGGTCCACAAGGTCGAAAGTCGAAGCCCTCTTTGGATAAATGAAAATATTTTTGCAGAATAAAATACAATGCATTTCATGTGAAAACAAGTGAGAAAAATCAGCCTTGCTCTTTTGTTCACTTTTGTCTTGTTAAGGATGCTTGTTTGTCCTTGTCACAATCCAGAAATAAAACACAGAATATAAACTTTTCGAATTAGGAAAGGCAAGACAGCCCATATTGCAGCACTAAAGTAAATATTTCTAGATTTAAAGGAATTCGATGGAATAACTATTGACAATTACAGCAGTGTTTGTATATATCTATGAATAGGCTTGAACAATGAAAGCAACTTTAAAAAATAATTGAAAATCCTTACTTATAATGAATGAAGGCTGGTTCGCATTTTTTGTTACCAACTGTGTTAGTTTTTCCTGAAAGAAATATCTGAAGTATTCTGACTAACCCTTTGGGTATTCTTAGAAAACTTAATAAATTTACTTCTAATAAAAGTTTCGTCAGTTTAAAAAGAATTCTTTTTAGATCATAATGTATTCATCAGACAAAAATAGTTCTAATTGGAGCAATATATATTATACCTTTTACATTTTGGTTTGAGCCAATTGAGGAAAGCGACGAGAAGACCGTGCTTTAAGGCGTATTATATGGTGGCATTTAATTTGTATTCGCTTTTAAAAATATAACTCGCAAAAGCATTATTCTATAAAGTACCATGTACGCCCCTTAGAGAATTATAAGATGCTATTGTATGAAAAAGTACTTTTTCAACATGATTAAAGCATCCTTTGTTTGGTGTGGTTGTTTGATATATCGAATTAGACTTTATTTGGATGACGCCTGATATCAAACAATTGGCTTTTGGAGATAATTTCCCAAAGATCAAAGAAATCGCGAAGTTATAGATGTATCCACCCACACACTGGCTAAAGATATACGGCAGTGTCAAATAACAGAACAGCGAATCAATCGAAGATCTCCTTCAGTTAACTTACAATGTAGATTTAGGATAACATCAAAAGATAATATATACCTCGTAACTGGAGTCTTTATTGAAGAACAAATCATTATCAACCACATCAATTCCTTCAGAAGAAAAAGCGAGTTTTCACATTGATCTCCCTATTTGTAGCTAATTCAGCATCATAAAGCAGACCAGCTACTATCAAAATACTACTAGGTTTCTAACTTTACCAATACGTTACACTTGTAAATCAATACATGCAATGTTATTGTCTTTGTCAAGTTTCACTACTAAGAACAACGTATTCTGGTTGGTCAATTAAAACAACAGAAAAAAATATTATATAGGAGTCCAAATTAAATGACCTAAGATTATGTAAAGCGTTAAGCAAACTTTGTTTATAATGAAGCATTGGCCAGTTACCATCATGACAGATGAATGAAAAATTCACGAACATATTCTTTAAAACATGTTCAATGATTAGCTACATTCTTCATAAAGATACACACAACGTAGCATACTGCTTAAAATTGCAGATATTAAAAGTGATTAGGGAGAAAACCATTGTTTTTTTTTTTGATGATTATTTTTCAACAAGCTGCATTTTCACAAGACATTATCACTTACTTTTATCGTGAGATTTTTCTGTAGATTCAGCTTGCAAAAGAAGAGAGAATAATCGATTTTAGAGTTGACAGTAGATATCACTAAAAAAGATAACTGGGGATCGAGAACAATATCAGTAAACTTAAGTTGATTAGGAATGGTTCAACCACACCGAGTTTCTTACGTTGGATATAGTTATGTTTTTGACTTTCCGCTAGTGGTCACGAAATAATCAAAACGTACTAATTGCATCAAAGCATTAAGCCTTGAAAAACAATGCCAAAGATTCACTAAACAGAATCTTTGTGTCTTCTCAACTACATTTGCGATGACAGGATTTTAACTTGAAAATGTATTTCATTTCCGATTTTTAAGTAAAACAAACGAAAAATCCCTACGTTCATTTAAAAAAAGGTACTTTTATCATTAGACCTTTCTGCTCCTTCTGTTGCAAGAAAGAAGACCTTATATCAATAACAGTTAATACCAAACATAAGTAAGGACAGCCTATAATATCTAACAGTGTCATCGTTATCTTTATGTTTATCATAGAGTGGTTATTCATCCATTTAAATGTACTCATTCCAATCCAACATTAGGAATCTGAAAAGTTATGTCAAGGACTCCCTTAAAATATTTTTTGCGTCTTTTTAACTGAATTTGCCAACAAAGGCTTCTATCATGAGAATGTATTTGATTTGCCATTATTAAGTGAAACAACTAAAAATCCCGCCTTTCTTTTAAAAAAGGCTTACCTTTATCATGAGACATTTCTGTCGATTTTGCTACAAAGAGAATAGAGAAGAATCACTTATATTATTGACTGTTTATACCTTCATCAGAGTTAACTTCACAAGATAGTTATTAAGTGAAAACAATTAAAAATCCCGCCTTTCTTTTAAAAAAGGCTTACCTTTATCGTGAGACATTTCTGTCGATTCTGCTACAAAGAAAATAGAGAAGAATCACTTATATTATTGACAGTTTATACCTGCATCAGAGTTAACTTCAACAGATATTCATTAAGTGAAAACAACTAAAAATCCCGCATTTCTTTTAAAAAAAGCTTACCTTTATCGTGAGCCATTTCTGTCGATTCTGCTACAAAGAAAATAGAGAAGAATCACTTATATTATTGACAGTTTATACCTGCATCAGAGTTAACTTCAACAGATATTCATTAAGTGAAAACAACTAAAAATCCCGCATTTCTTTTAAAAAAAGCTTACCTTTATCGTGAGCCATTTCTGTCGATT
>JAACYV020122339.1:0-10343 GCA_009936425.2 Chrysaora fuscescens
AATGTTGACTACCATACGCAAATCTATTCAGAAACATTTACTTCAATTACCATGCATTTCTAAACATCATATTAATTTTGTGGAACGATTTATCTTTCATTTATGTTGTTAACCTACAAAGTTTCTTGTAAATGTAACCTTTCAAACATAAATTTAAGCTATATTTCCATGCATTATCCTAGAAACTTGCAAACAAAATGACTTCATCAGTTGATACTTAAAATATATGGATAACCTTATAACGATATGAGATATCAAAAACATTTGAACACAATTTATCATTTAAAAGTCTTCTTCATTTGCAGCAATAAAAAAATCGCTTTAGATCACCTTTAATTGTTTCGACTTGTTATTTGTACATTGTTTTTTTATAAAAATATACTTTTGAAGCGTGGCTGCTTCAAATGTCAACTTTTGAAGCATGGCTGTTGTAAATGACAAGAACTTCGTAAGAGATGAATTTTCGTACTTTATAAGAGTGCAATGTTATACAATGTTACAAAACTTATATTTGGTATTTGTGTTTTGAATTATTTGATCCTAGAATTCAACCAGGAAGGGGCTGGACTAACGCCAGTTTCTTGTCGTTGATATTATCTTTTTTAGGTCTAAACTGATATTAAAATAATTTGGATGAACAGCAGCAAATTCATAACTAACGGAAAATCAGTAGCATGCGGCAAAATCAGGCCTTGTCCACTATCCACTATCCAAGCCAACGACTCGGCCTCACAATGAAAATGAAACCTCTTTTTAAACCTACATTGACGTGCTCTCGACCAATAGATGTTGATAATCAGGAGGATCCTTTTCTTGGCCACAGGGAAACTGCAAAAATTCTTGTCCTACACCAGAAATTGGTTTGCTATTATGAAATCTAATAAGAGCATTTAACGATGGATGTGGTATCTGCTGAGTACCAAAGAACTGGTATGTCCCTCCACTTGTATCGACTAAAAAATGTTTGCACCTTTCTGAATCTTTGTAGGATACGGTATAGCCCCAAACTCTTTCACTCACTCTTACAAGAAATGTTCCTTTCGGTTTTTCATTCAGCAGCTGCTCTGATTCACTTCTTGTGATGACTCCTGCACAGAAAATATCACATAAGTCAGTTCAAGTCAATCCAGTTTCATTTATTTAAAGTCTCGCACTACTTACACACATCTAAATACAGCATACTGACAGATAACATTGATAGAATTTCATTTATTTTTGCAATTCTAGCTAGATCGACATGAGCGGAAAATATTCATGATGCCACAGTGACGTCACGAAATGATTATAAAAAATGCTAGTATAGCAAATAAGATATTTTCCTATCAACCTATTAACCTACAGGTATTAACCTATTAACCTACTAGCCTACAGGTATCAAGGCCCCCCCCTGAACTCTACAGAGCCACTGAAATGTTGAAAAGATGACTCCAGTTTGTAGGGCACTGCGTCCGTTGCCAACACCCGCCAAACGCCTCATTCTCTGGTGTTCAGACGGAAGTTTAAGGCATTGGCAAGTAAACAGGAAAAATAACTTATGAGCACTGCTTGACGATGTACATGAAAACCCGCAAGACAATCTTAAGGCAGCGGTGAGGAGCAAAGTGCGGTCGAAAGATATGACGCAATAACTCACGAATCGCTGATTGTAAGATGGTGGCACTGAGGTCCTTTTAAACTATGTTAGAGAATAACAGAAGAATGATCTAGAAAACTTACCGTGAAACCAAGTCAACATTTCACCTGCATCATCAACACCAGATCCTTTCTCGTATTCTACTTCACGCCACCACTGAGAAACCGATTCACGGTCTTTGGGCCTCGCAGGCCTAGATGATTTCACTTGCCTCGCTCCTTCAGCTGTTGGCCTTCTTTCTGAACTGGCAACAGGAGGTGGCCTTGAAGGCTTGGAAACTTGCCTTTTTATTGGTTGAGTGCTTTGGTTTAACGCTATAGGTTTAATAGGAACGGGGTCTGAAATCACTAGCCGAGGTGGAGGAGGTCTGACTGGTTGAGACGATTTCGACTTGGACAATGTGCCTTTTAAAGTATTCATCTTTTTTCTAAAAAAAATTTCTTGATTAGTTGGACGTAGAAAAATTAATCCAGTAATACGATAGACCGGAGTGCAGAAAATGGCTGGATCTTATTGTTTCTTCGTCATATTTAGATACAAAAGCCGTTGGATCTTAAGAACTTAGGAACTTACGTTAGATAAATTACGTTACCGCTAACGCCGTCAAGTTCTCCGGTTCCAAGCATGTTGCCAAACCGCACTGTCCTTAGAGACATTGCAAGTGATTTTTATCGGCTATAATTCTCAAACTCGTCAATTCCTTAAAATTGCTTGCCTTGATATAGCTAAATACAAGGTTTTTGAGACAAGTTGTATTTGATGAATCTAATGCGGGGGTTTAATTATCATCGAGGCAATATTCTAAGTGTGTGTAAATATGTGAGTCTCTTATAAACGATGTTTTAATCTAGCGTTTTCCAGTAGGCATGGTGGACTATATTAGAGTCTTTGGCCTCATTGATTCAGGAAAGATGTTTAAAACAAAACCAAAAGTAGCATTGCAGCATTTGTATTTGACCGATGCTATGACGTTTACTTTTCAAATCAGCCAATTAAGCAATAGAGGTTTTATCACGTGGTCATAATTGCTGCACGTTGATTGGCTATTCAAAATGTAAACAAAAGAATTAGCGAAAGAATGTTAACTAAGGCAAGAATGCAAATCCACAAACTTCTGCTGGTAGATTGGTATTGGAGGTATAGGAGTGCCTTTGTTAGTAATGAAGAAATACTTACGAGAAAGATTTTCTTGTTTTCGGTGACTGAGAATCCGAGGGTTTAGAGTCGGCAGACGCGGAATCGATTTTATTATCAGAATCTTCATTCAATTTATATTCGTCTGTGCTGACAAATTGCTTCAAAAAGCTTCGTTCCTTTGCAATTTTTGCCAACCGTTTCATTTCGTGTCTTGCTTGATTAAATGAGTTTCGCCGTTCCTTTTCGGCCGCTTTTGCTTTCTTCTCACGGGAGATCCACTCAACTTCTAATTTCTCCATTTCTTCTGCTTCCTTTCTACGCATTTCGTCCTTCATTTGCTTCATGGATTGGTAAAGTTCTTCCTTTCTTTTGCTTTCTAGTTCTGCGAGTTCTTCATCTTGCTTCTTCTTTTCGATTTCTTCTTTTTCCTTCAGCGCAAGCAGTTGTCGTTTCTGCTTTTCCTCTACTTCCCTCATCTTTTTCTCTAATGCTACTCGTTCCTCTTCTGCCTTCTGAGCTTGAAGTCTAGCCGCCTAAGCAGACACAAAGATGTATTTGTGACATTTAATCATCTCTATCAGATATAGTTGTATAATAAAATAGCATCACCACCGTTAACAGTAAAGAATGGCATTGCGAGGCACGTTAAAGACATCATAACATTTGCTATTAGCAACAGTTCTCAACTATGCTTATTCTTGAGACGAGCTCTAGTACACATATTGCTGGAAACTGTTGTAAATAGCTTATTATGCTATATTCATTATAAAATTATCAAAGTCTCCGGCTGCCTCGAACCTAACTTCACAAAACAATGCTCATTGATAACAACATTAATTTATGTACATTTGTATTCATCAAGACTAATTTTGAACTACATTAACTGAAGATTAGCTTATTATATAGTTTAACGACTGCTCAATAAACTCAATATAACTGATAGCAGCTGAAAAAATGGCCGTGTATTGGGAAAAACGTTAAGTGAAAATAAAACGAGTTTTCATCAAAAGCAATAAATTGCTTCTGTTAACAAATCGACTGCTTTGGAATCGACATGCTCGTTACGAGACTGAAAGCCTTCTCGACAAACTTTCAAAATGTTAAAACGAGCCGAAACAGCCAGATCTAATATAAATTGTATTTACCTTGACAGCCCTATCAATTGCTTCTTGCTCCTGTTGTCTTTTTAACGCTTCTTCTTTCTGTAATATCAGTTCTTCTTCTGCTGCTTTTTTCAATCTTTCCTCCTCTGCTAATTTCCACATTTTTTCTGCCTCTTCCATGGCGTTTTTTCGAAGTGTTTCTGCTTCTTCCTTGGCTATCCTTTGAAGCCTTTCTTCTTCTTCAGCTTCCTTTTGTAATCTTTCCTCTTCGACTGCCTCTTTTCTCAAGGTTTCTTCTTCCATTTCTTTCTTTCGCATCCTCTCTTTTTCCTGTGCTTCTTTCAACAGCCTCTCTTCTTCTTTTACTTTTTTTCTCAACCTTTCTTCTTCTTCAGCTTTCCTTCTTAATCTCTCTTCCTCTTCAGCTTTCCTTCTCAATCTCTCTTCTTCTTTTGCCTTTTCTTCTCTTAGTCGTCTTGCTTCTTTCTCTTCTAAATCTTTCTTTTTTCTTTGTTCTTCTTCTTCTTTTCTCTTCTTTTCTTGCTCTTTACGTCTTGCTTCAAGCTCTTCCATCTCTCTTCTTAATCTTTCCTCTTCTTCTTTGATTATCCTCTCCTCTTCCTTTCTTTTAGCTTCTCTTTCTTTCAGTTCTTTGCGTTTTCTTTCCTCTGCTTCTTTCTTTGCGAGTTGTTCAGCCTTTCGCAGGGCTTCCTCTTCTTCTCTTCTTTTCAATTCTAAAACAATTATGCAAAGATGCACTGATGATAACTCCATAAAGATTATGTTACCAATCAAAGTTATTATTATTTTCAAACTAAATTTAAACAACTAAGTTCTCAATAGACTGTAAAAGGTTAGGAAACAGATATTGTAGCAACAAAATATAGAAGCAGAAAACAAAGTAGACAGTGCAAAGGAACTAAGGGCTCAACTTGACAAATAGTTTGTTCTTAAATACCAGACCTTCTTCATCCTCTTCATTTTCAGTGATAATAGTGACCCCAGGCATATCATCGTCATTACCATCCAATGTAAAGTGGACAGTCTTTTGACCAGCTGAAGCAAGAAGCAAAAATAGCAATGAAAACAAAAACAATGAAAAGTATTCAGAAGACTTTTAAAACAAGGTCTCTGCATGTAAATATATAACTTGCTTGATTTGGTATCATTATTTACTATAATGTACGATATATAACCTTCTCTATCTAAATTCATTTTAGTCTGCTTTATAGAATTCCTTCTTAAATTTTGGGCTATGGCATTTAAAAACCCACATCTTTCTTTAACATACCTATTTTCTTCTTAGCAGCATTATTATTATCCTTCTCATCTCTTTCATCTATCTCTTTCCATCTGCGAATTTGTTCTTCTCTCATTTTAAGGAAAAGCATTTGCTTTTGGTCTTCAGACAGCTCTGCAAGCAGGTCTGGTTCAATGAACATATCTTTTAGTATTTGCTGCAGCATCTTGACAGTTTTATCTAATTTTGCAAATAAAAAGTTTGCTTCAATTGTTAGCACTAAAATGTAACCAAGAAACTACATAACTGTTTTAGAGAGTATTATATAGTTCCTATAAGCCAATGCCAGATGACTGTGGTTTGAAATCCGGATAAGAAGAAATGTAATAAATTAAAGATGCAAAAATTAGTTTATAAATTAATTTTATAACTATGTGTAGTCCATGATAATAAGACACAAATAATTGTTTGATAATCTTTAGCATAAACATGTTCTTCTTTACATGGAGATAAAGGAGGAGAGATAAGTGGGTAAAAGACAACCAAAACTCCTAAAATATATACGAGTCTAATTTCAATTCTTTTTAGTTAATTACTAGTTAAAGGCTCACAGATTTAACTGCAAAATGAAAGGTTTTAAAAGGACCCTTATTGTTGAATAGTGACAGTGCACATAGAATGTCTAGTATAAATAGAATGTGCAATCAACTTCACAAATTTTTCCTTGGCGCAGCCAGTTTGATGACTGTCAAGCAAACTGAACACTTCCTTGAACTTTATTGAATTATGTTCATTTAGTCTTTTAAAATTAACTGTCCATTGAAAATCCTAGTTGGACATATGTAGCTCAATCCAACTTTAAACTTGCCTGTGCTTTATGCTTGCCTTGTGGCAAAGTCTCAGGAATAACATAAAATAACTTATAAAGGCAAATTCATAGTGCAACATAAAGTAAGGTTATGTAGATGTTATGAATTTTATACCTCTTATTGCTGGCTTTTGAGAAAACTTCCAACCCAAAAAAATATAAGAGAGATAGCAGCTAGGCAAAAGAACAGAATTATAAAAACAACAAGACAACAAATTGGAAGTCTTCGATGCATCTGTTCTCAAGTGTTTTCACTGCCATTTGACCCTGCCATCTTCAACTATAATAGAAGTATAACAAAGAAAATTAGAAATTTTATGAAATTCTTAAAAAACCAATCTAATACACATCTAAGCCACAACTAAAGGTTCCTTCTGGCCAAGATGCTAGAATCCACAAATCTTAATGTGACAATTGTGAGTTCAAGCCTCAGCCCCAAACTGTTAAATAAATTAGGTAGTGTGTGGTCACACCAAGGGGAAGGACTAGATCCACATTGTTTAGATCAGCTCTACGCTGTTCAGTGGTTCCTCTACACTGCACAAAAATCCTTCCCTTCAAAGAAAGCGAGCAAATTTCCCTACCAAAATCATCTACATCCATATAATAAACTATCAGAATCAAAAGAAATGGGAATACATTTAAGTTGTATAAAAAGACGCAGTCCAGAGTCCATTTCATATTTATTGTAAGATTAAAGTGCACTCTTATCTATCAATGTACAAATCTTCCAGTCAAACAAGTTAGAACATGCATTTGTTGCATAAAGGTAGTATATAAAGGCTTACGGTAATTTGATAAAGCAGGAAGAAGGAAGAAAGTTACTCATTGATTGTTCAACTTGTGATCAGTGCTAAGTACGAAAAGCAAACCAAAGCCAAAGGTACGACGAGAACCAACTGACTCTCTGGCCTAGGCAGAGGAAGGGTTGGAACACCTCGATCTCGAATATGTGCAGCTTTGCTTTTCCGAAATTTCAAGGACAATATCTTACCAAATCGTACGCGCTACTAGGCTAAACAAGAAATCTGAGATTCAGCGAGTAATCTGCTACATATATAGAAAACAGGTAGGTTATGGTAGATAGGCCTACCGAAGACGGGATTTCATATCGTAACTAGTTATAAGTAAAAATGCTCGTTAAAATGAAGATGAAAATACCTGAGATTTGATACTTTTATTCAGTTAGTACATTATCTAAACTTCTACTATTGTAAACAGTCTTCCAATTTCGTTGTTCGTGCCCTAAACTAGCTGTTTAGATAATTCTTGCTCCAGGAAGTGGAAGTATCAAATTGCACTGACAACACGGAGTATTGCCGCCATATTGGTTTTGTGATGTGAAGACACAACGTGAGCACGTGACCACAAAGTATCTTTTTAATTTACCACAAGCATCATTCCTAGGGTGTTTACTGTTCATCTATGATCTTTGGTTCTTTCATTGCTGCGAATTTCAACGTTTTTATGAAAACCTATATAATGTAATTATTGAAAGATCAGTCAGTCTTTGAAGAGCCATATCTTCAATTGCACAAAATGACCATTGCCTTGCCACTCATTCTGTAGTCAAGTGCTAGCTAATATTCTCTCTTCGAAAAAGAAAAGACAAACCTGACAAGATGGAGCGAGTCACCTAGTGACCGCTGCAATGCAAAGGAAGACACAAATTCATATACAAGTTCTTTCTGATGATTGAAAAAAGGCTTTGTCATGGGTAGATACACATGGAGGCAAATATACAACACTGTGCTATGGACGATGTTGCATTCCACTACTGCGTTTAACGATGCTTGCTGATCTTGACAGTTCCAAGAGATCAGAGCAATGATTACGAAATCGTCTCAATAAGCGGTAGAGATCTGATTATTTTTAAACAAAGCCCCAAAAGCAAATGACTAAAAATGAAGCGAAGTAAACAGAAATGTTAGTCTACAAAGATTGCAGAGGTCTACTTTCTTGCAGAGAGTAGAAACATTCAAATGGTTTGCGTAGAACTATCAACTCTTTGTTTTTTTTTTGGCAAATGACATCAAAATGCTTAAAAGAAGTAGCTAAAGAATTTGGCATCAATTATTAAAGTCTGTCTGAGAAATAGAGAGATGAGCCTTGGACCAATCCTTCTTTTTCGAACTTTTCATAGAGGTCTTACTGCTACCTCTAATAAAGTACTTTTCACAAACTGGCCTCTCCTACACTTTAAAGAACATTTGTTTTTTCAAAAGCAGCTGCATATAGGTTATATGCACTAGCTACAGTAAAAAAAATTATCATTTTGCTTGTAGCGTCAAATAGATATATTTACTGTCTCTTTCCTCCCCTCTCCTCCTCTCCTCTTTTTGCCAATAAAGCTGCTCCGCATTTCAGCAATACTTTAGTTGAATTTGTCTTTGTTACGTCGCTTTCGATCCTTCGAATTCCTCTTTCTATAATTTCTACTCAACTGTGTTTCTCATCATTTGACAACGAGTACAGGCTCGAAACGTCGTGCTCTTAACGATTATAATATTCTACAGTGAATTGATAGTTTTTGCATAGCTATTAGTTTTCAGCATATCTTCAGTGCAATTTGCATCTAACAGATTGTAAACAACGTTTTGAAAAGGTTTGGTTATATAACTTAAATATTATCATCATCATAGTCAACATTATCAACGTCGTCATAATTTTTCATTATTAATGAAGTCGTGGGTTCAATCAGGGGCGGGCAAGTACTGTAAAATATATGATCCCATGTTTGTCCGTAGGCATTGGGAAAAATAACCTGTTCTTTTTTCTCACCGTACGTCTAACCTGCTTAAAACAACCAGTTTTTGGGACAAAGGTGAAATTTTAAAATCAGTCTACTTTTTCATCAACTTGTCAAAAGTTATTTAAACTATCAAATCAAAATCCTTATATTTACATGTAAGCTGGTACTACCTTTGTCCGGAAAATTTACGAAAAAAAGATATTGACTATGCAAAAAAGGATTCCAACTTTTGGTTGATTGGTCAGAAGTCAAAACTACCGGTTTTGGGACAAACATCATCAGCGATAGCTAAATCACGTTAAAGTTGTCCACCAAATAAATGAAAAGTAACAGCGGAAATTTGTCATAAAAACCACCAGTTTTTGGAACATAGGTGGTGCAAAACCATTTAGTGAACTACCAGATTTCCGACAAAGGTAGAACCATCGTTCCCAGTGTGACATGCCCGCCCTTGGTTCAATCCCTGGTCTATCCATACAAACTACCAAACAAACGATGCCTCAGCTGTGAACTCAGTAGAAGGAATCGAGAATAAGAGAAAATCCTTGGGTCGGTTTGAGTCGCGTCCAACTTTGGTCGACCTCCGGCTGTACTTCGCTACGACGGTGACTGATAAGGGTTAGTGAAAGACCATTTGACAACCTGGCCTTACATACACCATAAGCCAATTGCTAAAAACACATCTCGTTAAGTCAAGTATGGGTGTATAGCCCGGCGGTATTGCCCACTATTGTAGCATTGGTGTAAAACAAATAGTAGCTATGTGTACGAATGCATCAGTGACAGAGAACCGATCAAGTCATTGAATCAAGACGTTCTGATTTACTCGTTATTGATAAACAAATAAACATGTGTTAGATGCTCAATGATTGCTAGTCGAACACTCTGAAGCTGAAAACTCATAATTTAGATCGTGTTGATTAAGACTTCGCATTTCAGGACTTGGATAGAAATAAAGGGAGTTGTTGTCGACTTCCCAAATCCAATTATTTTGGGCTTTTCTTTAGAAATGTTTACGCAAGACTCCACAATTGCTACTCCACATATTACATCATCACATAAATCTGGATTTCCGTCTCTCCAACGCCCCCCAACATTTTATTAGAAGTACCAAACCAGATATTGAACAGTCTAGTTAAATAAGCTACAATTGGAAGATTTCGGCCTCCTCCACATTCTACCTCAATAAACTTGAAAACATTATTAAGTAGCTTCAACGGCCTTGTCTAGGCTCCTTCTTAGTATGGCCTGTGATGACCTACAAGTGACGACTCCCCATTTGCATTTCACAAGTCACCAAGATGAACAGATGAACCTTTGTTGTTGCTCATTTTTATTATTTTACGTCAACTGTAAGCTATTTTTATTCCCTAAAGGCATGCCCACAGAGAATAGCTCTCAGTAACATATTTCTCCAACCTACTCTTATCTTCTTAGGAAGTTGATATGTAGGCCTTTTCTAATCCTAATCTTGTATTATATGTTTCATGAATAAAGCAAACTACAGAACTGCGACTCGCTGTGAATCTCCTGCTGTCTGATATGATCCTCTTTTTGAAGCTGTACAAAGTTCAAATACTTTCCTCGCCATACAGGGCAACTGAGAAAAA
>JAACYV020122783.1:0-10337 GCA_009936425.2 Chrysaora fuscescens
TAGTTGGAAGAGTAACTCTTAAGCTTCATAAATATATTTAATTTAAGGTTTTTGAGGCCTTATGCTTTACGGTATTCCTCTCCAAAGACCGACCTCGAATTTGGAGCTGAAAATGGAGCTGAGTCTGAAACTGGAACTGGAGATAGCACAATTGTTGTGATCGACAACCTGAACCTATCCTCCTCCGCAGTAATAGATTGAAGGGGGAATTCATAGGTTGCCATAGTCACAATAATGAGACCGAGTTCCGACGTTGTAGGCTCATTGTTTTGTGAAATAATATCAAAATATATACAAATGCAAAAGATCAAAAGATAGAGAATTAGGCAAGTGAAGCCTGGAACTTCACGTACGTCTTCTGCAGAGCTGGGTACACCTTTTTATCTGCATAAATATTCGAGGTGCATTTAGTAATTGCTCAATACATTTGCATACAGGTTGCCCATTCTCACAAAACTTGTAACACTTTATAAGAACTAAACAAGTTCTGGTGTTGCAAAAGCAACTCGATCTAATTTTTCTTGGACCATATTAGCAAATAAATTATGGAGACGGTTCGTGAACTGGGGAAATCGTTGGTGGACTATAGGCCCGCCGCCCCATTTGTGGCTGCGGAAGCAGCAACAGCAAAGCGCAGAGTTTACGTTTGCAAACAACATCTTTGTTTATTCTGCGACTGAATTCACGTCAGTTGTTGGGTGCACATTTGAGAATAGAGATCTTATTTAGATTTAAATAATACAATGTGCAAACATGATGATAAATAGTACGATGTAAATATTCATAAATATGATTATGTGTTTTGTATACTTAAAGAAAACATGTAGCTAGTATGGCATTCCACGTATCAGTCAAAATAAAAATAACACTTTCCTGTTATGACTAACCTGAAGCAAAACAACCTCTGACCATCTAACTGAGGATTGATTATTATAGAGGTTAATAGATTTAATTATTATATAGCTTCTTAAATATAATTGTCAGGGCTAGTCTTCACCCCCCGGACCTAAGCTCGATAAAAACATAGATATCTTAAGTTCCAATTAAAATAAGCTATTAGTAATAGCAAGAATAAATACAATTCAATATAAATAATTTGAGTAGTTTCAAACCGTAACCGATGAATATTAACTGAGCTTAATTAACAGAAAGAACAGCAAAATAAAAGCTGATGGATTGAAATAATTCATCAATGAGAATGTTCTGTTATTGATGGTCTTATAACTGTGAATGCCAAAAAGGTAAAAATTGTGAAAAAGGTGAAAATCAGGAAAGACAGCCTATCAAGAACAGCTGCAAGTCTCTTCCATTTGTCCCCGCTGTCTGTTTGAACAAAGTCATTTTGTTTTTGCTCATTTATGTTTTTTAGCAGCTCTAGAATGGATTGCAATTTGCGTTCCACATGTTCGGCATTATTAGTTTGAAAACTTGCTTCATCGTTTGTCCCTTTTTTCTCTAGAGTGCCATCTTCTGAATTGCCAGAATCAACACAGCAAGCCCACAAAGTACCTGATTTATTTCTGAACATAGATTTTCCATTTCCACTGCTATCAAATCCACATGTTTGCTGCGCTGACTTCATGACAGAATCAGAGGGGTTTTGGATTTTTTTCTGCCGGTTGGAGTTGATTCGATAATTGGGCCTCAGACAACTTTTTTTTGGTCGATTGTTGCCAATTCTAGATAGCAAACCAATCTTTTTGAAGAAAATTTCAAAGAAATGAAGAAATTTTTGTTCCAGCCATCCAGGCATACGAGCTTTCTCACCCCAATCAGAGGTGTAGAAGACGCTAACAATCAGGCACGTTATGAGTGCAGACACAGCCACTTCATTCATTAGAACAAAATAAAGTATACTCAACGAGGATAGTTCTGCTGATCTAGGTAGATACATAGAAGATGTTTGGATGAAAATGGAAAATGCAAGGAGAATCGTTAATGACAACGATATACGTTCACCACTTTGTGGCGGAACAAAATATCCAATCCATAGACACGACAGTAGCACAACATATGGCACAACGAAATTGAACAAGTAAAATAGTGGTTTTCGACGCAGTTTTATCTTGACAGTGACGTCAGAGAATCCATTTGCGCAGCAAGCATATTTCTCAAAATTTCTCTGTTTTGATATATGTTCAAGTTTCCATTCACTGCTTTCAATATAGGCAGTTGTAGTAAGAGGATATGAGTCCGCAAAAATATCTACTTTTGAGACATCCGAATTCCATGGTCCAAACTTCAAATGGCAACTCTGGACGTCATAAGGAAAGTCGGCCACGTCTAGTTGACAAGTACTTATGAATGTTGCTGGCGCTTTCCAATATACCGTGCCGTCATTTAAGATATTAACTTTTGTCTTCAAAAAATTACTGGATGCTTCTTCATTGTTTTCCTCTTGGACATCATAGCTACAAATACATATTACATAAATAGAAGAAAAAACTTTAGCTAAACTAAGTTTTATCTAAGCAAACCAACATACGTGATATTCAAATTCAATAAAATGATCATTGGCACTGTTTCAGTTTGTGTTCATATTTAACAATATTTTCGGGGATTTTCAAAACATTCTTCTGACTTTAAAAAATTTACAAAGCTGCGAGTAAAAAAGTTGTACATTATAAAGGGCAAAGATTTTTGTTTATGAGCTGCTATTCTACAGAAACACATAGAGCTTACCGATTATACAGCACAATATCGGGAACCCAAACTGAATCTGCATCAAGCATAACGGACTTCACACCACCATAGTTATCAGAGTTCCACCTGAATAGTTCATTAACCCATTTCTGAAAAAGGAATGCTATTTTATCAGTCATTGCTCATCATCTACAAATTCATAATTGCCATTTCTTTTAATTCGTTTTTGCAGTTTATTCTTCATAATCATGTTTCTCTTATTTGTTATAGCAGAGCACCAAAACGTCACGATATATGTTATACGACATTCTTTGTGCAAGAGCCTTTCTTCTGTCTAGATTAGCCTGAATAGCCACTGAATATTAAGCATACTTCACAACTATTTTCGTCAATTGCCAATTTGTCTTATTTTAGCAGTTTGTACTTAACAATTTAGCTTGGCAGACTCCGAAATCGGAGGTGCTGTAAACACACAGAAATTACAAATTGAAAATTGCTGGCTAAATGCGTCAATGAAAAGGAGTAACAAGTACCATTCTAATCCAAACATTTGTCTTCAAGGACTGTACGGGCATCATCTGCTAAAGTAAAATAATTGTTATTCAAAACAAATATACAGTATAAAACATGCAATAAACAAAAAAATATTTTCTTATCCTAAACTTTAATTTTTCAGATACATACTTCTTTGATTAAGCACTAATGTGTGTTTACTAAAAAGCAGAAATATAAAGAAATTTATTGTAAACCAAAAGTATAGCTAGTGAGGACACGAGAAATAAATATTTTTCAAAGATGGCTACTTCTGCATCAAGATACAAATCTTGCATTCAGGCCATTCGCAAATAATGCCGTGCTTTTATTTACCTTGGAACACATTTTGGTTATCTTGTCGCTGTGTTTTTGCGTCGCAATATGTTGCGCGGTGATGTGATGTTGGAATAATAGTGTGATTAGGGATGTTTTAAGGTTAACAAATAAAGTCTCTAGTTTTACGCTTTAATAAAATGAAGAAATACTACTCGTGCTAATACTCAAAATGATAAAGTTCATCCCCATTAAAAAAAGCTGAATGAAGAATTAACCTTTTGAAATAGCACGCCTCGAATTTTAAAGATAAAAAAGGGGAAAAAACAGGAAAAAGGATGGATAAATAGTTATAACAATTGAGATAACTATTCACAAATTGTGAGATAGCATTGAGTGATAAATGACAAAACGTTACGGAGTTTAGCTAAGGTCTTTGAGCAAGTAGCAAGAAGTATGGCGACTTCAGCAACAACACGAAGCGCAACTATTACAGTTACACAAGGGAAACAACATACAGGAAAAAATTCAGAAAAAAAAAACGAAGAACCGTTCAAGAACCTAGAAAACTTTGTGAATTCATCCGAGCATACTAAAGTTAGAATACCGAGACCCTTCGATAACCAGGATAGGACAAGTGTTGACAATCACTAAAGTGAACTTGTTGAAAATAACAGGAACATTCAGCAGATTGATCATTGAAGCGTAGTTAGAGAAATACCATTAATTTACAAGAGGCGCAAGAATAGGGTCAAAGTAAACAATAACTGTGACAAACGGAAGATGCCAACAGTAGCGAAATTTTCGATTTACAAACAAAATGGATGGCGCACCCATTGGCGTTTCAGAACAAATTTCTCAAGAAATTGAAGGAAAAGTTTGACTTAAGTTGTTTGATGACATCATCAATTTTCGTTCTCTCCTTGAGGGTGTTGGTAATCTTGTTAGATTCGCTATATAATGATGTTATGTTGTCTGGTATGTCAATAGCTTTCTTGGGAGGTTTGAGCTTTGAATGGTGTGGGTTAAATTTATTTTGGTATGTTCTTTTAAGGCTGGTCGTATTTCATCGCATTTGGTCGGAATTCAAGGTCTACGATCAATTAGGACCATTTCCGATTGATAAACCAGCCAAAATTTATGAAAACCTGTCCTAATTGATCGTAATTCATCCTAGTTTGTCGCAATTCATTCCAAAGGATCAAAAAAATGTGTTTCTTCCGATGAAATGGGATGAATTCTGACGAATTACGATCAGTGAAATATATGAAAACAAGAATTCCGTGAAATTTGATAAAAACTGACGGATAGTCTTGTATTGATGAAGGAGTTCGAGTCACGTTTAAGTTTAGCTTTTAATTCAAGATGGCGCAAGAAAACCAGGAAAACGATTTTGAACTGATGAGTATAATCCAGGAATACCCGACCATTTACAATCTCGAGACATCAAAGATAAAACAAAGAAGCAAAATTGCTGGAAAGCTGTAGCCAAACGCATGAATGAGCCCGTTGATGTTGTGAAGAAAAGATACGAATCCATCAGAACGCAGTTTAGCAATGATTGAAAAAGGAAGGGGGCATCTGGAGCTGGTGCAGCTGATGTATCAAAAGATCCCCAAGTTTGAGCGCTTGTTGAACATGATGATAATGATAGTATTTGTAGCAAAAGTGATAATGGCGAAGAGTTTTTTAAAAAAGATGAGGCCGATGACAACAGCAATTGAATCTTACCGCCAAAACTCATTTCACATGCGCGCCATAAATGTTCAACACGGGACGTAATTCCAATGAATTGCGATTTGTGAAAACCGGGATGGTTTGGTAATTCCGATCTAATTCCGACGAAATGCAATTTGGGGATTTTTTCACACTTTTCAATGATCGCAATAATCAAATCCGATGATATACGACGAAATACAATAAAATACGATTTATGAAAACCAGCCTTTAGACCTGGAGACTTTATGCGGTTTGGCATTGGTTATCATATTTTATGGTGCTGTTTTGCTCTTCTACGAATTTTCAAAAATTGCCTATTTTTCTTTGCCTCGTTTATTGAAGGTACCACTGATTCTCAAATAATAATTAAGCACCACGCAGATCTTCAACATTTATTTCGCATTAAAAAACGTACGTTGTCAACAGCAATTTCGCTTATTTCAAGTAGAAAGGTAACATCACAAATACTTTTTAAAGAGGCCAATTAAAGGCATAGGGTATTCTATGCTTCAGCCAATACATTTCTTTGTTACTTCGTCAGGTCTATGTCACGTCATACGATGTGTGGTTAGGTTATCAGAACATTCACTTGGTTTGAGTTAATAATGTTATTCATTAATGTCAATTTTCTGCGCAATGAAAATGAACTTCAACAATTTAAAGACATGATAAGAAATTATATTGCTTTAACATTTATCATTGTTGTTGTAGGTTTAGAATATAATACTGATGACTTTGGTGATTTAATTTACCATGCAGTTGAATTCATGGACACGAAAAATAGAAAACGAAAAAAAAAATTTATTGCAATACCTAATAGTGTTATAGTGCCTATGGAGCGAAATTTTTTAACAGTTAATTTAGAATAATGAACCCTGCTTCTCACGAAACTGAAGTACGCTTTTCGATTTGATGACTGGTTTTGTCTATAAAAAGGTTTTACTGACCCCACCTCAATTTTCCAACGCGGTCAGACCGTCGAGTTCCAGACCTCTGTGACGTAAAGAGTTTGACACAGATTGGGTCATTTATTGTAAACACAGTTAAATCTAGTAAGTTCAGCTGCTTTTAAAGCGCAACCTTTTTCCCCCAGATATAATTTTATATTTGTTAAATGATAGCCCAGTCCATTCTGTTGATTACTCTAATCACGCATGCTTTTTAGGTCAGTTAAAAAAGTGATCAGTTACAAGATAGACTGGTAATGTTCGCATCAGCTAGACGAACAGAGTGTATTTGCTTTAGATAATAGTTATGTTCTATATGTTCTGTATATATTTCATAAGAGAAGAATTTGTTCTCGTTGCTTAATGAATCTGCGTGTACAAACGATTAGTACACAGCAGATGGCGCCCAACGTGGGGCAATGAGAGCAACGTTTTAGCAAATAGCAAGAAGAAAGATGTCAACGGAACATCAACCTGATCAAGAGAGCCTAAAGAGGTTGAAACTAAATTCGCGGTGGCAACCGCGGAAAGGTAACAAAATTTGAAAGGGAAGCTTTTGAATTACTACGTGAATTTGGAGCAGAGCCGTCCATAGAAAAAGAAGAAATCGCAAGAAAGCTAACGATCATCGTAAAAACGTTAAAGGGCAAACAAAGCTATATAGCGAAGTTAGACGATGATATTTTACAGAAATGCCCAGTGGAGGACATAGATGCTGAAATAGATGCTGAAAGAGAATGGGAACAGAGTTAACGCATTTAAGTTTTATTACGTTTTACGGGGTGCAAAAGGTTATTGCAAGCCCGATTGCAAACACGCCTTCGCCTTCTACTCCCATTCAAGCATCAGCAACGAATCATACAGAATTGAACATCAGTGCTAGTTCATCAAACAGAAGCATGATACATAGAGTTAAATTACCAAAAATAAATCTTCCAAGATTTAATGTGGACGTTACGAAATTTCAACCGTTTTGGCAAAGTTTCAAGTGTGCCGTAAACGAAAGTGAACGTGTATCGACAGTGCACAAATTGAATTATTTGGTAAACTCATTGGAAGGTCCAGCATGGCAGTAGAAGGGCTGGAGATAATCGAAGCCAACTACGAGAAAGCGGTAGAGATATTAAAAACGAGATTTGGAAATTCGCAGTAAATCGTAAGCACGCACATGCAACAGTTGCTCAATTTGCAGGCTCATCCAAACGATCGAGTAAATCATTTGCGATCTACTTACAACAATATCATGGTACATATTCGTGGCTTGGAAAGCTTAGGCATATCATCTAAGAAGTACGGGAGTCTGTTGATTCCGGTTATTATGTCCAGAATGCCAGGGGAGATTGCACAACAAGTGGCAAGAAAAACGTCGGAAGATATTTGGCAGATCGATGAAATTATGGACATAATTAGAAAGGAAATAGTGGCACGTGAAGTTAGTGAAAGGATTCAGGTTGGAGATAGAAAAAGGTCTGACAAACCCACGAAGCCACCATCTAATACGCCTATTGGAACAACACAGTCCTTCATAACACAAGAAGACAAGAAAAGGGGTCCGTTAAAATGCTATTTCTGCAAAAAGGAACATGTTGCTAATAAATGCGAAGAAGTGACAGACATCAAAGAGCGAATTCAGATAATCAAAGCAGCAAAACTATGTCAGAACTGCTTTAAATGTGGGCATCTTGTTCCAGATTGCTTCAGTAAAGGAAGATGTCGAAAATTTAATGGAAAGCATAACTCTCTTTTGTGTCTGAAAACTGAAGCGCAAAGTGCCCCAGCGAATCAAGCTACAACAGAGAGTTCTGTTAGGACCTCAACTTTGAAACAGAAGACCAACGTACTATTACAGACAGCAAAAACATTTGCCTTCGGAGAAGACCGATATGAAAAAATCCCAGTGAACATCCTGTTTGACTGTGGAAGTCAAAAAAGTTACATCAAAGAAGAACTCAAAAATAAACTTTCCTTGCAAGTTCAACAGAAAGAGAATTCAAATTTGAACACTTTTGGCACGGAAAAGTATATTAAGAAAATTAGTGAGCGTGTTGTTGTAAACTTAGAAGTAAACGAAGAGGTAATTCCCATATCAGCTTTAACAACGCCAGCGATATGTTCACCAGCATCAACGCGTGTAGAGGTTGGAAGTTAGTCGCTATAAGTATACTTATTGGCGCAGACCAGGGTTGAAGTAATTAAAGGTAGTTGCGGGCCAGTTGCGGTAAGTAGCAAACTAGGCTGGCTTCTATCAGGGCCTGTAGTATCTCATGCAAATGATACATTTTCATCATCTAACATTGTTTTTAATTTAGTTCTAGACGTTGTACCTTCTAGAGAGGTTGTGATAGATGAAAGTCAAGAAATCGCCGATTCATTGCAAACTTTCTGGAAAGTTATACATCACTTTTCCGCGGATAAGCCAGCGAGTTTGACAGTACTTTGTGAATGGCAAAGGAGTACCTTGATGCTGATTATCCGGATTCATAACAATGAATAGATCTTGAAAAGCTTCGCGTCTTATTTTGCTCTTTGAGAACAATTTTGGCACCTCTTTCAGTAAAAACCCCAGATTCGATGGCAGTTTTTCAAATGCGTGTTGAATGCACAGACTCAACGATACATCTCATCTGGATGCAGTTCGGTGACTCTTCTTTAATTCTTGACCAGAGTGATTTGTGCTCTCCTATCATATTTGATGCACCATTAGATCCATAACCGATGCAGCCAGCTAAGCTGGGACCAAATCTCTTCAAGCATTCCACTAAAGCCTCGAAAAGAATGACGCCTGTTGTACTGGAAACAGGTAAAAGCCCTGGTACAGGTGCAAGTACAAGGTTTTCTTTCAGAGCAGGTGCTACTACGTTTTTTAAAATCTTTGTGCATTTTGTTCTATACAACCTGATATTACCAACTGTGCTACCTTCACCATGTCGTTCCATCAATTCACCCAAGTGATCAACTGATCGAACAGCGCTATGACACGCGATTCCAACTGCCATTTCTATTTCGAAGGTTTTCACTTTCTTAGAGTCATCTTTATTTTCACGTACCTTCTTGAATGGAATTGATTTTGAGCTATTTGCAGCGAGTAGTACGAGCACTTCCATTTAGGCATATTGAATTAATCGAGATCATATAACAACGCTGAACATAAATGGAATGATGAGGTTATGAATAACATATATAATAGGCTGGTGTGAATCAAAACAGGAGAGCGCTATTCAAAAAGTGTTAAGTTAGAGATGCCGGCCGCCCTTTGCTTTGACATCGGCGAGACCAAATATTGGTCAGGTGGGAAAAGCCGGAAAAAACTAATGGCTGATATCATCCCATACCATCCCCGCTGGGAAGACGCCGGGAAGACACCTGAAAAACAGCTGTTCATGTCGGCTTTAATATTCGTTTATTCGTTTTGGTAGAACAAAATTTTTAAATGGAAAGTGTCCTGGAAAAAGCCAAATTAAGCCAAATTTTAGCTCCAAGCCAAATCAATTTTTCAAAGCCAAACACGTTCTAAAAGAGCAAAATTTTCAAATTTATCTTAGGTAAAGCCAAGTTGGCAACCCTGCTGGAAACAAGAATCGCTGGGTCTCCTCGAAGAATCTGAAGCGTCAACAAAGAATGGACAAAGCCAAAGCAAAACGGTCATTAAATTCAACGAAAAAGAAAAGAGATACGAGGAAAGCCTTCCCTGGAAGGAAGACAAATTTGAACCTCTGAGTGTGATTACAATATGTGTGAAAATCGGTTAAATTCGTTGTATCGTAAATTAGAAATAGCGACGCAGTTGCAATGTACGAAGAAGTATGGTACGCAAATATTTGCCGAGTAAGCAGCAAGTTTTGAAAACATTATACAGTTGTATTAGCCTATCTGAACCCTTGAATTTGTAAGGAAAACCACTCCACTCGATCGCCGGACCTGCCAAACAAACGCCTTATTCACTCGGCTATAGCACAAGTCGCTTTTAATTACTGTTTATTGCTCCTTGATTGCGATTCTGTTGCCTAATCAAGCAAATTTTCGATGGACGAAATGGGCAATTTGTAGTGAAGCCTATTGTTACACATTTGGCAAGAAAAGGGTCTATGTCTATATGACTATATGACTATATCCGTTCAACGAGCACCCTCACAATATGTAGGCCTACTCATTCTTCGTACATAAAAATAGCGACGCTGTCGAAATGTACGAAGAAAATTCTGGTACGGTAGTACTTGTGAA
>JAACYV020123116.1:0-10320 GCA_009936425.2 Chrysaora fuscescens
CGAATTACACGTTTTCCATATAAAAGAAACCTAACCCAGGCTCAACTAGTAAGCAGCAGGTAGATCAATCTAAAAAAATCGTAAAAAATATCATAGAAAGTAAACGAATAGAGTTGTTCTTGGAATTTATAAGTGATTTTACATCGTAGTACCATGCTGACGAAAATGCTTTGCAAAGATCAGTTAATATACATGCTAGGAACCCTACTTCACCCCAAAAGATATTTGGTGCCTAACTAAATTGAATGTATCTTGAGGGCTAAGTACTTAATGAACAAAAATATCTTGAATCCAATCATGTCTGGTATATGGACTGCAGCAACCAGCTTCAGCCATGACTAAAGAGCCATATCAAATAATTTATTTAATTTCAGATCTCTAGCCTTAATGCCAAAATATATTTGCCTGCTTGTTTAATTGCTAGCTAATGCAACATTGTTTTCAATTCAGAGCTGGTTCTTGAAAATGATAACAATGACATAGCTAATCAAGATTTAGATCATGATCAAGCTGTGGAAATGAAAATGAACGCTCCAGAAAAACTCAAAGGTAATAAGTTATTTTCTGTTACTGCAAGCAGAGATAAGATTTTTAAAGTCCATTGTGGGTGGATGGCAATTTTGAATCAGAAACTGAGAAACATAGGGGTGTATACAACCTATAATTTGCAGAATGTGAAAAAAGTTCCATTTGTCCCATTTTTTTTTGAAAGGGCCCCTTTCTACACAAGAGTTTTTTTGATTTTTCTTACGTATTTAAATTTGAATATACCTTTAAATTCTTAGAATAAATTGTTTGTAGCTGTATACCTATAAATTGCTTACCTATACACATTCAAGAAGGTCCTATGCTTTGTGTGTGGTTGTAATGGGTGTGTCTATCCCTCCCGCCCATTAATAGTGCAATAAATGCTTCCTTTGCTAGGTGGTAAAGAAAATTGACATTAAAAATAGGTTTTGGTGATGATTTCAACTTAAAAAAAATTTTGATCTTAAATAGCATTAGATCTTTCAGGAATTTTTTTAGAGATTTTATAAGAAACTAATAGTTTTTTTTTTCTTCAATTTTAGACTCTAAGGATGATTGGGCTATTCATGAAAAAGATCTACAGGTAAGTGAATAACTCAGCAGGTGATTAAGGTGATGTGTTTAAGGGCAAATGTTGAAGATTCTATCTTGGTAAGCTAGAACTCTTTAAACCATCCACAACTTTTTTATTTCTCAACGATTTGGAATTCCTAACTACTTATATTACAGTTCAAAAGAAGAAATGACTGACACTGATCTAGATAATATTTAATTTCAGATTTTTCCTTTCTTTCTTTAGGGTGCTGAACAATATAATAGATCATTGTCAAATGTGCAAAGATACTATATTGATAAACAAGAGCGAGGACCAACTTGTTATAGTTGCAAATGCCGTGGGCATCTTTCCAGGGATTGTCCGCAACCATTGGTAAATTATTGTACAATTTCTTGACCAATCAATTTTGCATTGACTTTACATCTTGGTTTTGCGGTTTTGCTCTGTAGTACACAAATTTAAATCTCTGGTTACCAGTTACTTAAGAGGTGATTTGTGTTAAAGGAATTAAATTCAAATTCTTTGATGCACATAGTATGCATATTTTTGGATTTCTTGAATAGTTTCTAATTTCCTTCTTTTAGAAAAAGGAAAATTGCTATCTTTGTGGAGAATTTGGCCACTTTCGAAGAGACTGTCCAAATGATGTTTGCTATAACTGCCATGAAGTTGGCCACATTTCCAAGGTAGACTTTAAGCAGCAGACGGCTGCAAATCTTGCTTGTTTACTCTCATTTTTTTCTCTTGGTGCTTGACAAAATTCAATTTGAATTTAGAATCTTCTTTATCTCTGTGTTTAGGGCCCGTTTACATTGAAGTTTTTGCAATAGAGCTTGACAGTAAAGATTGAAATTTCATCTAAGGCCAAGAAAGGCAGACCAACTCTCCTCCAAATGATAAATCTCAACCCTCCACTGATAATGTTTGTGTTATATCAAAAACTGATACTTCCAAGCTGTTGTTAAGGAAAGACTTCATGTTGTATCAAAATATGATATCTCTAAGTTGTTGTTAAGACAGTTTGGATTCTACCTCTCAGGCAAGGGAGCAAATCTTTGAACGCCTTTATTAATCCAAATTTGCAGAATATCATCTATATTTCAGTTTTGTACCGAACACAAAAGGAACAACTATGCAGTTTGCAAAAGGTGCTGGGGAAGAGGACACAATAAATTTGTGAGACTTAATAATATCTACTTTCCATCTTTTAATCAGTAACATATCTAGATTATTTAGCACTTCTTGGCTCTTATTTATCTCACATTTTGGTTGACAAAGTACTTCTGCCAAGCGTTTTGCCAAGATAGTAAAGAATAATGATTTATTTCTTGTTATTTTTTGTTGCACATAGTACTGACACTGCTATTTTTTTATAGAGCTGCCCAGAAATCTGGAGACAATTTCATTTGACTGTAGGTTGAGTTTATTCTGCAAAAAGTATATAGTTGACATATTCTCAAGTTTTAATTAACACAATATAACTTGAATGACAGCTTGCTGAAAGATGAAATCAATTAGGAATCCTCTTCTTCATTCTTAGAATACTTGCTGTATTCACTTCACACATGTATAAAGATTTATATAAACTGAATAGTTTATAACAAAGTTGAATAACATCCAAGTCTTCATGGCCGTTTTCCTTCACCTTGATTTACACTACTACTCTTACTATCTAGGTAAAAGATTATGATAGGATTGTGAAACTAAAGATGGGGAAGAATGGATCACTAGCTAACATTAAAACTTAAAAAATTTATAAACATTTATATCAACTGAATAGTTTATAACAAAGTTGAATAACATCCAAGTCTTCATGGACGTTTTTGTTCACCTTCATTAGCCCTACTACTCTTGCTATCTAGGTAAAAGATAATGATAGGATAGTGAAACCAAAGATGGGGAAGAATGGAATATTGGCTAACATCAAAGAAGTCCGTTATTGTTACTTCTGTGGCTTGGAAGGCCATTTTGGACATGTAAGTTATTCATTCAGAAAATAATATTCAGATAAAAATTAGTCTTTTATGTCAAAAATACATAAGATTGATGCATTATTTTATTACGGTACGTACATATCGTTCCTCCATCAGTTATTCCATAATTTGGTTCATGCTCTTGCATGCTCTTCAAACTTTCGAAGTTCAGTCGCTTACTTGATAAATATTTCTTGATTTTATTTTATTTATCGTTTAGTTTACCGCTAATCACTTTCATTGGTCTGCTTGTAGTGGTTGTGAAATTATTTGCAGCGACATCTTTAATCTCTTGTCAATTTATCCTTATTGATTTCTTTTCAATCAGGACTGCAGAGATAATAGGCGAAATCGTCGCCCAGTCACCTCTCCATTTATTGTATATTATGACAAGTGTCCTTACAAGTCACCAAAAGACAAACCAGTTAAATCAGTTGTTAAAGAAACATCAGGTGAACGTTATTCACAGCCAACTGCTAAAACCAAAGATGGCAAGAGAAATTCTCACGAATTCAGAGAGCCCGAGGTTAAGGATCGTAATAATCATGTCAAAAATGTCACTGAAAAGCTACAAAATGATCGGCGTCGTGAAGAGAAAAAGCACAGTTCCTCAAGGCATGTAACTCTGACGGCAGAAAGTGCCGATAAAAGCGAAGAGGGTTCTGATAAAACTTCAAATGATGACTGCTCTAACGAAAGATCTGGACAGAAAAAAAGGCGAAGAGAAACTTCCGTTAAAGAATCGGACAGACGGGAAGAATTAAGGAAAGATTTGACCAGAAGTGGTTCAAAGAATGGCAAGAGGGAGAGAGACCAGGCTAGAAGACTTGAGACGAAACAAAGGAATAAAGATACAGCAATTGAGAGGATTGCTATCAGTTCTGATGGCTGGGATAGCGATTTGCCCGACTCTTCTCGGAGAGATAGCAGGAACAGAGCAAAGACTGTTGATATGATGAATCGTAGACATGGCATCATCAAAGACAATGGTTCAGTCAGCCCAGACAGTATATTGAGTAGCTCAAAAGAAGCGAAAGGCAGCAATTTTCTAGGCTATATAGATGATAGAAAAATGAAGAATAAAGCAATGAAAGATGATATTAGTAGCTCTTATGCAGTAAAAAGCTCCGATGGCTGTAGACAAACTACTTTGAATAAAGCAGTTGGTGATAATAAGAAAGGAAAGATAACAACAGTTGTTCTCAGCTCAGATAGTGCAGATAATTGTGAGCTGTATCCGAGACAAGTCATGTCAGAGGCATTGTCAGAAAAGAGTAGCAATCACGTTGCAATCAGAAGACACCACACAGAGGTGTGTGACGCTGGCAATGAAACTGGCTTGCGTAAAAGGAAATGGAGGGCAAAAGACTCAGTGGAAGGATCGGAAGAGGTTGCAAGAAAGAAGGTAAATAGAGGGGGAATTGGAAGTTTATTGGAGAAAGATCAGAGTGGTAAAGGCGTCAAAAATGCTCCAATTTGGAGCTCAGAAGAAATGAAGAGTCCGGCAAATGATACATTCAATGATGACTATATAGTTCTTGATGTCTACCAGAGTTTCAGTGGTGAGAAAAGTGTATCTGCGGATGAGGAGGGTAGTAGAAACGTCAATGGTAAGCGTAAAGAGAAGAACATTTCTGAAAAGCAAAGCACGCGGGAAATACAAACAAATATCAAGCCTCTCAAAGTGACGGATAATCGAAAGATGACACGGAGTGATGGTGAGAGAAATTTAGCGGCTCCTGAAAATAAGGATTTGAGAATCACCAAGGATGCATCAAATCGATCACAAGTGCATCCAGAAAGACGAGATAATTTTGCCGGTCCAGAGAATCCTTCGGGAAAAAGCACCTGGACTGCCTCGTCCTTTATCCCTATGGCCGCTGACAAAGAGAGGAAGCAGGCCAGGGCTTCATCCAAGTATAAGGAATCTAAAAATTGCTCAACCGTTGAGGAAACCTCGGAAAGAGAGCAGATACACCCAGAGAGGAAAAGTCGTGTTGGCGCTTTTAAAGAATTCCATGTCAAAGCCACTAAAAGCGCTTCACCAGCGTCAATTGAATTTGATGACAGAGAGTACGAACATCATACTACAGACACCGCGGGAAGCAAGCAAAGTCCTTCAAAGCAACACGAGGAGCGATCTGGTGAACTGCTTGCACGCTCTGCAAGACAGAGCATCATAATCTCTTCAGAAGAAAGATCCACTGCCAGAAACAGAAAGAAGCGAGAAAATCGAAAAGCTAAGAAAGAGGCAAAGAAGTTAAGATTTTCAACAGATCTTAGTGATGATAATTTTGCAAATGGCAGCACAAGACAAGAGCCTAGCTTTGAAGTCGCCGATAGGGATAGTTATAAGCTGGACAGAGAGGACAATATGAACACTTTAGATATTTCAAAGCAGCGTAGAGATAGTAATAACACTGGTGGATATCATGCTCGTGTTGGGGGAAATCTGGGGCAAAATCAACACCAGCTACCCAATGATTCTCGTCGTCACGATGGAATGATTGGAGTACAGAAGCATCAAGTTATCCATGTTGATGATGGATCAAGTAATGAAGAGGAGAACTTCCAGTTTTCAAATCTGCTAATTCATCAAGGTAAATTTGTTAATAAAAATACAACCACTCACCAGTACAGTACAGTACTACTATTATTTTAATAATATTTCATATTCGATGAGGTTAAAACTCGTGTGAATAATTTTCTCTGATATCAGACAAGGACTTCTACGAAAACCTGTTTAATAAAATCAAAAATAAAAAGGATAAAAATCAGGATAGATGATAGTAAAGTTAGTTATCGTGGGTTTTCCTCTGTTCAACTCTATTCTACCTTCTTTATAATTATCTTCCAAATTAGTCATGCTGGCTTTTGTCTCAATTTTTAAGTTTTTCTTTACTTCTTGTCTTAAATTTGTTTTGCTACTTTCGTCGGAAGCTATGGCTAAAAATTTATACTGTAAAATTTGATTAGATTTCGTTGATTCCGCTGATTTTCTCTGCTAATCTCTTCAGCTGGTATTACTCCTTGAGCAAAATGGACGTGTTTTGGGACTCTTCTATTCTTCTTGGTGATATATTTTCCAGTACACTTTTCCCATAAACTTCGAGTTTCTATATTCATATAATCTTGTGCCAAACTCATCCGTATACACCGCTTCACTAATGACCTCGTTTTTGAAATATTTGAACATTTCTCTTTACATTATTTTTGACTTTAGATTGGTGTTGGATTGGTGCTCAACAAATTTTCATATTCCTAAACCTCATATTCTTGATTAATAAGATGAAACGTTTATAAGGCATGTGACTGTGAAAATTGTTGGGGGTGAAACTTTCGCTCTGAGATTTTAGTTCAAGTCCCTTATAAATCTGCAAATTTTTCATCGCGATAGAATAAAAATCAGCGAGACTAGAAGTACAGAAATGTGCATGTAGTCAAACTTTTGGGTACTGAATCCGAATCTGAGGTAAAAGAATAATATTAGAATAAAAGAAATAGTTCTAAATGTTGGAGGAGGCAATCTAAACAGGAGGCCGTTAGTTGAAGTGGTGTATAGTGCAATTTCGTAACTAAATCTACTTGTCTTTGTTCCTTTTTTAGATGAGGAAATGTCACCAGAAGAAGGCGACCTGAGATCTACCATTAATACACTTAAAGCCAAAAGGAAGCCGGCAGTTTCTGTAACGGGTGATACTTCAAGGAAGAATTCAACATGGCGACCAATAGATGGCGAAGTCAAGGATTTCTATGGTGATAGAGAGACAAGTAAACATGATGAACTTTCTGGAGATTTTATGAATAATTTTCTCTACGGAGATCAAGAAGAGGTATGCAAATGTATTTTAACACTGGATTTTTGGTTTGGTTTGGTTTTTTTAAGGATCTAACCAACAATAAATCAGTAAACCCTTAAAACCTTTTTTAATACTTTACCATTAATACCATCAACATGAAGTTGAATACGCTAAACAAGAGAAGAAAGTGTATTAAAAAATTTGCCTACCACCCCAAGACAATGATTATCCTGTTCAGATAGTAGCAAAACAAACAAACCGATTTCTTATATTTACACGTTTAATAATTTAGTAATACAATAGGTTCCTGACTCGTAGTTGCAGCGGGGTATAACAGTAAAGATTACAGTAAAACGGAGGAGCGACATTACGAATCTTGTATTAGATCCAGACACTGCCATTATTGAGACCAACTTTCGCGTCATTTCTAGATCGACTTCACTAGATATGACCCACATTCAGCATACGATGAAGATTTATCATACTATGGCCTAAGTGGTTCATCAAAACAGAATAACCACCAAGATGAGAGGTTCAAAGAGCCAGAACATATCGTATTTGTTGAAGATGATGATGATGATGAAGATGGCTTGTCGAAAGTTTCTCCAAAAACCAGCAAACGTACTGCAAAACCAAAGGTGATTTTATTTCATTTTTTAGTATTTAAGACCTTTCATTTTTATGATCACCTAAAATATGGACAAACAAAGAGAAAAAATATGATTGGCTTTGATGAATATCGCGCTTATAAATTGCAACGTTAATTTCCCATAAGAATGGGGTATGGAATCATTTTTTATATGTGTATTAAGGTGTGAATTTGTTAAGAGAAATCGCATTGGGTGCGAAAACCTTTCATCTAATAATATCAATTATAAATGACTGACCCTTAACAAGGTAATTCTTGATAGCTAGAAACAAAAGATAGAGCCCGCAATAATCTAATATTCTTTGTTTCTTTCAGGTAAATCGGTTGCAAAGCACTTCAACGCCGAAGCATATAAACACGTACAAACCCGTGATCTTGAATCATAGCCAATCAAGATCGAAAGAAGCGAGTCCCTGGGAAGATACCTCGATCCAGGCCTTTGATAACGTGAAATTTGGCGGGAAAAACGATACGAGCTTCGAAGAAGTTGCTTTGGGATTGCTGTCAGATCCTGAAAATGTTGATATTTCCAGGTTGCCTGGTAGCCTAAGAAGGCAAGCTAAAGAGTTTAAGAAGAAACTGAAGGAAAAGCGAAGTGACACATCCATGCAAAAGGTAAGGTCAAATTGGAGGAGATGGGTGAGACAAAATGAGGCGACCAAATATTTTCCGGACTTGCAGGAACTACCGCAGGGGGGTGATTCTTGGTTGATGAAAAGCATCATGCTGAACAACCCGGCTGATAGCACCAAGAAATCTCGCAAGAAAGGCCGGAAATACGGCCGGAAAACGAAAAACAAAAGTGCCTCCTCTAGTATGAAAGCTGAAGATAAAAAGCCCAAAAATTTGGATGCAAAAGCACGAAATAAAGTGCCTCGTCGAGGATTCAAGGCAAGCAGCAAAGCTAAAAGTATTCTGCATGGTAGCTATTTGTGACCTCTTAGAAACGAGACAAAGTTTGGAAGTTACAATGACTGTTTCCCTTTTTGCTTCTAAAGGCCTGTTCTTGTAGCGCGAAGTTTTTTTTATCTGTGATAGAGCTACCAGGTAAGATAATGTGTTGGCTTGATAAAATATGGACAGTCTGCGGCTTTTGTTCTTCTGGTGGCAACCATTGGCATCGAGAAATAATTGGATTATATTTTTATCCATAATCTGAAGAGAAATCTTGCTTTTTGATCTTGGATTTAGAAAAGCAAATTTTGGATTGTATACCGGAATGACGAGAAAGCGCAAAATGTATCTTTGTATATTTTGCTTTAACTCTACTTAATATCTTTTGTTTATTTGCTATGCTGTTGCGTTGAAGAGGTGTTGCTTTTTTGATGAACGCTGGGCCATAATTACACAGTACCGCTTGGCTGATGTTCCAAAGTCTTTTTCATACACAGCTTTCCAGTACAAAATCTTGAGCCTTTTAACTGAGTTCTTAAACCTTGATATTTTTGGCTTATACATCTGATTTCCATTTCATGATGGATACAAAGAAAAGACGTTTTCATAAATCAAACCGACAGATAAAGGCTTGTTTTTACCAGTCAAATAAAGAGTATGTTTATTAGAAAATAGTCTATTACAATTTGTCTTGTTGTTCTAGAATTGCCTCAGCTTCTGCCCAATTTCTTCGCAGAATTCTGTAATTAAAAGATTTCTGATAAAAGCGAAATTTGTTATTGATGCAATTGAATAAGACTTTTCAATGATAAGAAGCTGAAGAGCCACACTTGTAGTGGATACGCTCATTTATGCCATATAATAATAATAATAATAATAATAATAATAATAATAATAATAATAATAATAAAAATAATAATAATAAAGAAGCTCTGTCCCGATTTTTTGATATCTCATTTCACATTATTAACCAATATATTAATCCAAATTGAAATAAGGATAGTGTATGGAAATAAAGATTGAATTATTTTTGAAGGTTTGCAGGTAAACAACATGAATGAAAGATGAATATTTCAAAAAATTGATATGATGTTTAGAAAAGCATGGCAATGGAAAACAATACAGAATAGATTTGCCTATGGAACTTAGTCAAACTTGCATGCTTTCTTGACTCCTTGCAAACAAAATGACGTCATTATGCAATCCTAAATAGATATAATAATTTTTTCCTCAAGATTTTGGTGATTTAAGCATAGAAACCACACAGGTACTTATTTAAGGTTTCAGTTATTTAAGGTTGAAACGACACAGGAACTTCAGAAATAAATACGATAATTATAATGATTCTTTTTCACGAGGTTTCAGTTATTTAAGGTTGAAACGACACAGGAACTTCAGCGAAGATGCCACGCAGCGGCATCGAGCGCGTTGGAAATAAATACGATAATTATAACTTGGTTACACTACACACATTGCACAGAAGACCTAAAACGACACATCCACTAGTAGTGGATAACTCGAAAATGAAACAAGGTATCATACAATGTTAAGAGAAGTATATATCATTCAATATTGCTTTGCTAGTCTGAATAGTAATCTTCTCTTTAAATAGAAGAGTATGAGGCCACATATAGCTATAACCTGCACGCAAAGGCAATCCAAAAACACCCTTTCGCTAAGCCTTTTTTTAGCTACGAATCCTGTGAGGGTTTCATTTCATGGGCATTTCAGCAATCATCGACGCATAACTACTATCTTGGTCAAATATATCCGGAATGTATGTGATTCTTACAATCATTAAGCCTGGTTTCCATTAAATCGTAGAGCGATCGTAAAGAGATCGGCGATCGTCTGCGTTGCGTTCCCGATTTAATGGAAACACTTCCTCACGATCCTTAAGACCGTCGGCGATCGTTGATC
>JAACYV020123338.1:0-26071 GCA_009936425.2 Chrysaora fuscescens
TGATAGAGGTAAAGAAAAAAGTGGATGGAGAGTCATACATATAGAAATATTGTCATGCTCAACTAAAGATGTATTGCTAGAATTTCAATATATTTCTTCTTGCATTTTTCCAGTGTTTACATTTCAGGACTGGAAACCTCATTTCTCAAAAGCTGTTCATAGCAGAGCATTGAAACCAGGCGATTTGATAAAAGTATAGCTTGGTCTAGTGAAAGCATCATTTATGCTAGTTTATTTAAATTTATTCATACCTAGGCCATGAAACCAGACTAATCATTGACAAATGTCGATTAATTTAGGTTGTGTGATTTTGTGTGTACAATAAAAAAAAAGGAAATTTAGATCTATCAGTACAATAAATACTTTTATTATTAGTAAACGATCTAAAGACATTACAGCAATGAGTCAAATCCAAAAATGAAATAGCTTCACTTGGTAAAATGATTTTCTATTTCTAAAAATTGTTTAAAAAGAAGTCTCGATCTCTCTGGCACTCTTCACAGCATTAAAGTGCAATTTCATAGGGCAGTGTGGTCTGCATTTAAGTGCAATATAAACAATAGAGGTCCAATAAACGATCCTTGTGGGACCACAGAAAATATAGCTGTGATATTAATTAGAGGTAAATCCATTACTTTGAACAAACTGGCTTCTAATAAAAAGGTAACCGGTGAACCAGTTTAACTCAGTACCATAAATACCGAACGGAGGCAGTTTGTCTTGAAGGCTTGAATGACTGACTGTGTTAAAAGCTTTCGACAAATCGATAAAAAGTGCCCCAGCTTCTTTTCGGAGATATGCGAAAATCAAATTGGAAGTTGAAAGCATACAATTGTTTTCTAAATGATCAATCAGCTGCTTGAGATGAAAGAATAACGATATTTTTTCGGAAACAAAAGATGAAATTTCCAAATATGGGATGATTTGAAAAAAGTTTCGTCTCCGGCAGAAGAGAGGGCCTCTTTTCTAGAAAGCCTCGTACACGCGCCGGTGCTCGCTGGTCATGAAGATATATGAAGGCAGGAAAGACGGGAATGAAAATGCGCTTTTGCAGTAGATAAATTTTAGTAATGACGAAATAAAACAAATCAACGAAAAATCATAAATATACATTTATCCATCAACTTTCTACAAAACGTTGCGAAATCACATGACTGTGTTCATTCGTTTTCGGAAACAGCATGAAAATAAAACACTTCTAAATAAACATAAGAAATTTTTGTATTTCATTCACCAAACGTTTGTTTACATTTTTGAATAGCAAATCAGCTTCCAGCATTTATTACCACATGAAAAAACCTATGTAGCTTGATTGGCTAATGTCAAAATGTAGCTAAACAGAGTGACTGGCCGGTCAAATACGAAATTATCCTATGTTCTCTAAATAAGGTTTCAAACCACAACATACATAAAATATATATCCTATTTTTGGCCATAAATGAAAAAATAATAATAATTCACCCAAAGAGCGTAACAAACTTTATTTCGCAACATTGATATCAATACATTAAAAACGTCTCAGTGAAGTTCGCACCACTTGGAGGTTATACGAAAAGAGCGTATACGCAGTTCTACTCCTATGAAAATAATATTTGCTTGCTAACATAGAAATCCTAAATTGATAAGTTTTATTACGACATAAAATATATTGACTCAACGGAAATTAAAAGCTACAACGGATAAAATATTAATTCCCAGGCACCAAAGGAGAATTGTGAATATTTTGTGCCAAACGTAGCTATGGTAGCACATAATTGAAACCATAAAAAAAATGGCAAACCAGACTTCAAGGTCTCAACCCGCAAGAATAGTTACCTAGACAAGACAGCATATATATATTCGCATGTCCCCGATGGTAGCTTAAGGAGATAGGAGCGGAATATTGATCTGTAACAGTTTGATGATGAAGATTGCGATTATCATTATATTTGTTATATTCTAGAAACTTGACTATATCGGATATACAACAGCACCATATGAAAACTAAATTGATTAAAAGAATGGCAAATTCAAAGGATGGTAAACCATAATGATCAAAGCATACATTGACATAAAGAATCACAAAAACAAAATATTTAAGAATAAACAAATCTAGTTTCATATTTTTCATATTCCCTCTAGGCGGACACTTCAACAAGGCAAACTTCCACATGCTTTATGGGGCTCATAAAGCGCAAACATCACTTTTATCCACATTACCACGAGCTATATAATGATGTGATTCATTGTGTTGTCATTCTTTGTAAGGGGCACGCCTTAAGGAACAGCAAATCGAATCCAATACAGATCATGACTCAAAAACAAATGCCAGGCAAATAAGAAAAATCCAATATTGTGATCACATAACAAAAATTAGGTGAACATGACGGCTAATTCAAGGATCTTCGTCATCACTGACCTGCGCTAAAGGAAACATAGGCTTTCTTATAGACGGTGGTGACGAGGGCGATGAATTCGGCGATTCAGAGCTATCGTATTCGCCGTTATCTTCATCAATTCTCGATGGAGAAAGAGCTCGTCTGATACGTTGACCAGTAATGCTCAGACGATTTTTGCTTTCTTCCCATAACTGATTCTACAAAAAACACATACAGCAACAATCAAGATCCTAGTAAAACATTTTCTTAACACCCACAAGTATATTAAATTAGCAAACACAATACACAGCTAAAAACCACATTTTTATCAGTAAAGGAAAACATTAAAAAATATCCACACATTAAACATTCGTCCAAAACCAAACACTCATTCACAAGAGCGAGCATTCTCAGTGGGATGTTGGGGCGTGTGGTGGGGAAGGTGCTGGTTTTGATGGAGAAGTGAGTTTTGTAGAATAATAGTCATAAGCCGAGAAGAGTGTTTTCTTCTGTCGGGTTCTCTACTCTAAGCGTTGGTTGTGCTTCGTCACCCATTCTCTTCAAACAAGATTCTCCCGCTTTTTACGCAAAATTCACTTGAATAAACAATTGATTCTGAAATGCTACTAAAAAACTAAATTGTATACACTTCTATCTCGAATTGCTACGATATCATTAAACTGATACGAATCTTTCGGGTCTTAAAGAGTTGTTCCCAGGCAAGTTTATACAATCCTAATTGAAAATAGTCGATGTAGACTTCAATACTTGAATACAAGAATTCAAGGCAGAATTTGCCAGCTTAAAGAGGTGTTGTAAAACATTTATCTTCCGTTGTTCTAAAAAAGTGAGATACATTTGAAACAATGTAATCTGTCCTTGACCATGGAGATATCTCAACCATTCAATTAGAAACACGTTGTCAATGATATAAAACATATATAAAAGCGTACCAGTCGTGTGTCTCTGCCAAAAAGGTCCAAGAAATCCCCGATGAACTCGCGTGATTTATCCTCCCATCGGTGCAAAAACTCTTGAGATTTATCACCAACTCTTTCAAGGTGTTGTTTGATAGATTCAGATTGTTTACTGATATTTTCTTTGATTTTATCAATTTTATCCTTCATTTGAAACTCTTTCTCCTACGATTGTATATAAATGAGTTAGCTTGTTGTAATATATTACAATTTAAAAACTTATTACATATCTGCATAATTATGTATCGCCATATGTAACATAACGAAAAAATACCATATGTCAAGTGATAGACGAGATTCAAGAAGATAAAGCCAGTAAATTTCCTTCAAAGACCCACTACGGTTTCATCGTTTTGGCAGTGTAATAAATGGCAGTTGGTAAGACAACTGAAATGTATTAAATTCCAAGGAAACATAAACAGAACAGAATATAAAACGATCTCACTTGATTCTGGCTTTAATGTTTAGTTCATTTCTCTCTCGATATCTCTGGCTCACAGTTTCTCTTCTTTCTGTCTCTGATTTTATTCAAACTACCGATCACGCTTTGATAAACCTGCCCTCTCCCTAATAATAGCAATCTACTATTTGTGTCCATTATGTAATGCTGTTTCCCAGCAGTAATAATAAACCCTTCCACACATAGTCGCAGGAACATTTTCAGTAACCACGCCCTCTACACTAACAGAAAACATGGGCAGCACCATTGTACACAAACAATGGCCAGACAGTCTTGCATTCAAAAAACGACATCAAGTTGCAATAAATATGCTATGGGGAAACTTTGATTTCAAATAAATGTTGTCAAAAAATGACTTCATGTCGAAGGAACCTTGGAAGAATTATCTAAAGTCTATTCAATTTCAAAGCCTTTCAATCCTTTTCCTATTCTTAAATTCTCCATGCTTCCCTTCAACTGCTACCATCTCTATAAAATATAATCATATTTTTTCTTTTATTCGCTGTATCTCTCCTTTAGCTACTTTTCTCTTGAATGGCACTGTGACGTTTATGGAGATCCTTTTCCGAACCAGCCATTTCTGTCTGCTGCGATTCTCGTCCTTGTTTTATTCGATCATAATCTACTTTTTTTTGCAAGCATGCTTTTTCACATTTTAATTTCATTGGTAAACGGTTAAACCTAATTGACACAGGTTCACTGATTTTAAATAGTTGCTGACAGGTTCACGGAAGTAGCTGGACATTAAATCATCCTGTTTGAAAAAAAACCAGTAACGCAAAAACAAAAGGCACTTACCTTAATGAAACTGACATTCAAGTCCTTAGCACTTATACCACGAGCAAGATTCCGTCGAGCATAAACATCATAGTCTTTGACTATTCTTGTAATGACATCTGAAGTTGAAATCCCTTCCGTTCTTTGTGTGGGTGCAAACTTGCCCATAGCTTTAATATCTTTGTATATATCTGTCTGACCAGCAGAATTATATGGCAAGTCATCGTGAGCAACAAAGTCTATCTGTTAAAACAATTATTTCGACAGATATATAAAACTAATTAGCAATCATTACAATAAAACTAATTAGCACTCATTACATTTTAGCTATTTTGGTTTTTGTATAGCATCAATTATTTCATTTTGTCATTCGAGTTATTTAACTTGAAGACTCATAGATGTCACATTCTTTGACAGAATTGCCGCATTACTCTCATAAAAATATGACAATGTGTTAGTTTCTTATTGTTACTTTGTTAATGCTCGTTACACAAATAAACCACCCCAAGATCAAAATTTATCTCTAAGTGGAAGATAATCCACCATATGCACAAATAAAAGCTAATTTGTAGCGATTTTCGTCTTTCGATACAACAGTCATGAATAATGAATTAAAACCACAGCCTTCTCTGGCTACAAAAGTACCAGATTGTTTGTTTTTTCAATCAAAGACTGAGAACAATGGATGGAGAAACTTGCTGCAAGACTGCCTTGCTACCTTGCAATGCCTTTAGCTTTCCATGCTTATTCAGACAGCAATAATTGTTTAATCCTGTAAGCTAATAGAACAAACACTTCTGCAATCAGATAGCACATTTTAACAGAATAAATACAATTAACTAAGCTACCTTGTGCATATCCAAAAACTCGAGCTCAAGCACCCACGGAGCATCTCTAACAATTTCATCTACATAACGGCAATGTCGCAGTGCTTCATATCTTTCTGATTCACTCATTACTGTAAACCCTTTCAGCCGGTGTGTTAGTTCATCACTGCAAACTGAGAACATAAATCGCATTTGATTACTGAATAATGACTAAAATCTTAGAAAACAGTTTAAGAAAATACTACTATGTTCGTTTTATTGGGCCTTCACATGAGCAGTGGGCCAGCCCGTCAAGGTGGCCACCGGATCTCACCCAAGTGAGATCTTAGGAGACAGTCGGGTCCTTATTTGTCCTACTTGCGTTCCCATGAGCAGTGGGTCAGCCCGCCTATTTGAGATCCATAAGCACAGCAGCCAGATCTCACCCAAGTGAGATCTTAGGAGACAGTAGGGTCATTGTTTTTCCTACATGCATTTCCATGAGCAGTGGGTCAGCCCGCCTATTTGAGATCCATGAGCACAGCAGCCAGACCTCACCCAAGTGAGATCTTAGGAGACAGTAGGGTCATTGTTTTTCCTACTTGTATTCCCATGAGCAGTGGGTCAGCCTGCCACAGCAGCCAGATCTCACCCAAGTGAGATCTCAGGAGACAGTAGGGTCATTGTTTTTCCTACTTGCGTTCCCATGAGCAGTGGGTCAGCCCGCCACAGCAGCCAGATCTCACCCAAGTGAGATCTTAGGAGACAGTAGGGTCATTGTTTTTCCTACTTGCGTTCCCATGAGCAGTGGGTCAGCCCGCCTATTTGAGATCCATGAGCACAGCAGCCAGACCTCACCCAAGTGAGATCTTAGGAGACAGTAGGGTCATTGTTTTTCCTACATGCATTTCCATGAGCAATGGGTCAGCCCGCCTATTTGAGATCCATGAGCACAGCAGCCAGATCTCACCCAAGTGAGATCTTAGGAGACAGTCGGGTCCTTGTTTTTCCTACTTGCGTTCCCATGAGCAGTCGTCCAGCCCGCCTATTTGAGATCCATGAGCACAGCAGCCAGATCTCACCCAAGTGAGATCTTAGGAGACAGTAGGGTCATTGTTTTTCCTACTTGCGTTCCCACGAGCAGTGGGTCAGCCCGCCTATTTGAGATCCATGAGCACAGCAACCAGACCTCACCCAAGTGAGATCTTAGGAGACAGTCGGGTCCTTGTTTTCCTACTTGCATTTCCATGAGCAGTGGGTCAGCCCGCCTATTTGAGATCCATGAGCACAGCAGCCAGATCTCACCCAAGTGAGATCTTAGCAGACAGTCAGGTCCTTGTTTTTCCTACTTGCATTTCCATGAGCAGTTGGTCAGTCCAGCTACTTGAGATCTCACCCATGACAAAATCACTTCTAATAAATTTTTAAGCACAAAAGTAATATCTAGCCAACCCAAAATGTGCTATTTGTGGTACTGCTTTAAATATATCATACTTTAGCTTATTCTTTACTGAATTTATAATTTGTCTTATGCAGACTAGCCATGCCTGGTGACACAAATCTTTGACTGGTCATGGAGATAAAATGTTCTGTTAGTAGATCATAATATTATTGAGATTCAGATTTTGTAGGCCAATTTATTTGATGAGAATAATTTAATTTTAAAAACAAACCTCCAACAATTAAGTAGACATTGGGAAACAGGTTTTTAGCTTGCATGAGTGCCCGGGCATGACCAGAGTGAAACAAATCGAAAATTCCATCTGCATAAACACGAACAGGAGCTAGAAGACCAAAAATAGTCATTTTCATGTAGATCAATATATAAAATAAAATCAAACTTCAATTTCCAACTGGTTATAAAGATACCTACCTCTTCCCCTTGTTTTGTTTTTACATTTAGAGGTAACATGTGCCAATTTGAAACCAATTTGGTACACATCTCAGGAAAGTAGACTCCCTAGATAACCGTATTGCGCTTAGCACGAAAAGCTTTCTTAACTTCTCATTGGTGCCACTGTTAACCACTGCCCCCTTCAATTTCAAATTTACTCTAGGTTTACACCTGTTTTAGTCTTACATCTAGAAAACCCTGATTCCTTTCATGAAAATCATGTTAAATATCTAAAATAGTCTTTATTTCAAATATTACAACAAAAGTGACAACTGACATAGAAATGCAAATCAACAGAAATAGAGGATATAATAATAAAAAATCTTACTTTCTGTACCGTTCTTTGCTTCTTCAATTGTTACTTGACTTTTTCTAACTGGCCAGTAACTTGCACTTGAGTTACTAGAATCATGAAAAACTGCTGGTTTTGTAACTCCATTTGCAAAATCATTTATTGATGCCTAAAGAGAAAAAATTATTAGACTCTACATTAATTATTAAATGATCAAACATCCAGCATATATTTACAAAAAATATCAAGCACCCAGTGACTAAAAGTGTTATATGTAGGGCCACAACTTATGTTACAGAAACAGGAAACCTTCTTGCCTTGTTTGAATTCATCATTTTGACAAACAAAAGTAAAACAGTGAAATATCCAAGAATTTAGAAATTTGACTACAATGGAACAAGAAAAGGCTTGTTTCTGGCATATTTAGAATTTGCATGATTATTTTTCATGATAAATTCTCATAAGAAGATTTTGTAAAATTGTTGCTGTTAATGATCATTAAGCTTTCACAAAATAATTCATTTGCAAGTTGAATACATGGTATGATTAATTTTCCAGCATCTTAAACTGCAGCAAAACCTAAGTTGATGGCACAATGAAGATTATAAGATATGTATAGGCAAAAAAGGGTTGAATGGGATGAGGCTATTGGCATGAATCACTTTAAAGGATACATCAAATATTAATGGTTGCTTCACAACTATCAGACTTGTGGGTCATTACAAGCCTTTAGCAACGGCATGGGGAAAATCAGTCCAAGAATCTATTTTCTCTTTTTTCATGTTTCTCATTACTTGATAATCCCCTCAACTTTTAGGGATGGTGGGTTTTCATGTGCTTGCTTAGATGCAATGCAATCTAACAAACAAGACTAGCACTGATTACCACGAAGAGTTTATCTATCCAAGCATGAGATTAACTACAATATTTTAAGCAATGGCTGCACTTTCAGTGCCACTAAAAATCATGAAAGAGATACCACAACAGTTTAACCAGTTCCCAGTTGTTATGGTTCAAGACACTTAACCAGAGGTTAAACAGTTATTTCCTATTTGACCAAATAACTTCATTTATCAAGCTTTACTTTGGGAAATCAAAGTATAAACAAGGTGGTTTGGAGCCATCTCCCTCTTTCTATCAATCAAGTATTTGTAATACAGCCAATCAATTAACAAGGTTGAAATATGACAGAGAGGGATGATGATGGCTAATAGGCTAGGCCTTATGACTCCATTCTTAAAATTTTGTTTAGATATTTTCAACTATCTAGTTAATTCTGTCATCAGCAGAAACCCGGCTGCTCAAAAAATTAATTTTAACATAAATTAAACCGATATATCTAAAATCGCTAGCTTACAGGTCTTTTTCTTGAAGGCTCGAGCAAAGGATTGTAATCAGCATGAATGCCCTGGGCCAAATCTTCACGAGAATGAACTCTTTTTCGCTTCCTTCCTTCTCTTTCAGCCATTTCTGCATTCAGATATACGCTTGTCTGTTCATAGATGGACTTCAATTGCAATAAAGCATACTTTGATCTCTTGCAAACCTGGATTTGAAATGGACTTTGGCACCAGAATGTGTCACCATACACACATTTTTTTTTGTCCACACCACACACCACCAACAAGAGCTACGTCACACCATTATCTGAAAATGATGACGTTTCGGTAGGACGTTGTTGTGTTGTCACGATTCAATTCAATCATTGTGATCATCAACCTAGAATAACGAAATCAACTGCTTTACTAAAAAATCAAAATGAGACCTGCAAAAGAAAATAAGTATATTTTTTTGAGATTTTGCCTACTGTCTTATTTGCATTTTCTCTTTGAAACGTCTTTCAAAACATTTTTCACGACACAACCCCTCTGTTCAGCCTCTCGGGTCGCGGTGTGATGTGATAATATTATTAATATAAGTGGATAGCCTAATAATTTGACATCGATTTTTGCGATTAAAGCAACAGAAAGGCATGCCCTAATAAGTTACTTGGTTTGCTAAGATGACAAAAGGATTTTGGTGCTGATTAGGTGTCTTGAAGGTATGGTTGATGGAAAATGAAGGAAAGGTAGGCAACGCAAGAGATGACGAGACAACATCTATTTATTGTTCACAGAATTATGATACATTTCTATTCTCTATTGTGTGGTTTGATCTTGACAAGTGAAATATGATTAGATGTCCGGTTAGCGTTACTAAGAGACGACAGCTATGGCTTACACTGTACTGTTTTTTTTTTGCTAAAAAATCCCTTCATCGGCTGCTTGACTTTAAATGTATTTTTTATTTATTGCACCGTATTTTGACGAATAAGCAAATAGTTATAGGCAAAATAGTACGACTGCATTTAAGAGTAATAGGTAAATCATTCAACAAAAAAAATTAAAACTTTCGTTGATATTGATTGTTTTTAACCCTTGAATCGAATAATTATGGGAGAACTAAGACATTAGGCTGCTAAGAGCCTGGTGGGACTTTGTTTGACTGTAAATGAAGACCATTTATAGAATAATTTGAAATGTTATTAAACAATTTTTCAAATGTGTGTTTTGTCCAGCTTATCAAGTCCTCATCCGTATTGCCATGTTTCTTCAAAAGAAAAGTTCGCTTTAGGATGGAATTGTCTCTGGGACTGAGAAGTCTACAATGAAATGGATTATCAGTTTCACAGTCCATGTTTGGCACATCTGTTTCACATTCTTCGAATTCAAGTAAAGATACCAAAACACAGCTTCTAGCTCTTGCTTTATATTCATCCATGTTCGTGCTCAAAATATGAGCTGCCTCGTCATTACAAACACATTGCGAGTTTAGATGATAAAAACATTCCCTTAGACATTTAAGGGCTTCCCATACTTGACTGTGGCAATTTTTCCAAGAAGGTAACCGATGCTTCAAGTTAAATGATCCGCTTGGACTAACTTGAGGATGGAAAACGCTACTTACGAATCTTATCGATGGCCTAGCATAAGGATAATCATCGCTTAGAATAATTTTGAAGTGAAATATTCCTTCCGCGTAAGGACCATTTCTGATGAAAATAACTCCATACCAGACCTGCAGGGACTTCAAGGAAGGAAAAACATGAACACCGTCAAATGGGTTTTCTATGATGTATTCAAACTCCTTCAGTATTTCTTCGTGTCTATAATGTCTACAAAACTCTTGAAACATTACACCACTGTTGTTGCTGGTGTTTATAACGTCAGCTCCATTTGAGTACTTTAAATGGTCAGCGTTGGGCATGTTATTTATCTTCGCAAACGACATTTATCGCAAGGTTACATAAACAATGAAAATATTCAATTTCAGTCATTAGGCCTCAATTTGGGATGCGATTTCCACAGCATGGTCCATCACATTCAAAGAGCTTTTCATCCAGAAGAATATTCTTTATTTTGCATAAATATTGCCATAAATCCAGTTTGTATCGATTTTGAATAATTGATAATAGAAGTGAAACACAACTTGTTAATTGTGGAGGCCTACAGCTCTTGCAATGCTCTTAATTCTTTTTGTGTCGCTTTCATATGAAAAACAAGGCCTATAAGGCGTTCCTGTGTCACTGTGGCAGTGCTTCTGGCTGTGTTTAAGGAAATACATTGATTCATGAAATTAAAATAACAGTTTTGCCGAATACAGTAGTGTGATCTCTGATAAGGATCAGTACACGTTGCTTGTATCGGATTGTTTCTCATCGCATAGACAGCATTTTGCGGCTTTCTATATCCACGTGAATCAGCAAATCGTGATTAATTTTTAATAAGACCTGGTTTGCAGTTAATACAGGTTTATCGTTAACTACGGAAAAGATCAAATGGGTGACGGTTCCAAATCATTTACTGCAGGCTTGTTATTTCCAGCAGTAGATGAAACACAGCGTAGTTTGTTGATAAAGCTCTTGTGGCTTTCCAGCTTGAGACTTGCTGTTAAACTAACAATATATTTGCACTATCTACTCTTACTGTACTTACCAGTTTATTACTGATTTATTTGCCGAAAAGCTTAACAGATTGACTTAGAGAGAGCTCAGAACATCTCAAAAGCTAAGAACGATTCATTTAGCCGACAATTTACTACTTTTTGCAGCTTAACGGCGTTTTTATGACGAAGCGGTCATGGCACAGAGTGTGAAGATTTGTCTTGATGAACTTTCTACCCAACCAGCAAAATATAATGTTTTTGTACATAACATAAAAAACAGTCTTGCTTCTGATTCAATGGCTTTTTAAAACTGAATCTTTCCAGCCCAGCCCAGCCCAGCGGAATGGCCTATTCGAGGCAAGTGAGTGAATGATCAATGAATATAAACAATGTTAATTTTTAGAATAAGCCCGGCTCTTGGCATAGATATTCAAAATACTAATCATAAATTTATTGTATTTACATCATCTACATCATACGCAAAAAATAGCATGTTGTCACTATCAAATAAAACATTTGTTTGTCAGTTAGTTTATGGATGAATACTATCTACTGTATGGTAGCTATTACAATACACCTTTTCTATATTCGCGGCCTCTTTTTCGCGCGGGGGTCTGGACAGGAATTAGGGGTGAAAGATTCTTGGGAATAGTTTGTTTACAACAGTGACTACATATATGATTGAAGTTTGCTCGCGAATCTCGATGAAAGTTTAGGCTTTTCTAAAGTTATACCGTCTTGGCATAGTCTCTTGTCATGGTAGGAGCTTTATTAAAGGCTATTTTAAGTATTTTAATCTGTTAAACTCGCGTACAACTGCATTCGTTTGGCTTTCTGTCGCTAGATTCTGTCACAAAATATGCAGGACTCCTCAGTTGTTTAGTTCATTCATTTAAATATTATTTTCTGTGTTAGCTTCTACATTTAATTATATTGAAAGGTAGGTATCCCAATACGTCAAGGTTAATGTATTTGCATCAGTTATTTCCTCTTCCTTGTTTATAGTATGGGTGCTGAATTTTCCTGAAACTACGTGAAAACTACGTAATCTTTTCGCAAAGCCATGGGAAAACTAAGAGTGACCTATGATGACTAGGCCTAAACAATGCTGGGTAAATCCAATCCAGCACCCATATTATAAACAAGGAAGAGGAAATGACCAATGCGACTACACTTACCTTGAAGTATTGCGATACCTACGTTGCAATATAATAAAATGCAAAAGCTAACATAATTTGCAGTGCGTTCAATATACAACAAAGTTGGCAGAACATCACACGTCTCGTTTTCGCTTCTTCATTCTCGTTTTCAAACAACGGAAAACCTATCGTGAAAATCGTGAAAGGGGTCTATTTTGCGATTCTTTATTTTGATTAGAAGGCCTATTCCCTGTGCAAATCCTTACTTAAAATCCTACAAAGAAACCTGCCTTATTTCACAAATGCTACCCTTATTACAACGAAATTCAAATTTTAGTTAACAAATGAACTAGCAGTGACTAATCGTTTGTTAAAATGTGCTTCACAATGCAATCAATTATCTATATATCTAATCCTATTAGAATTATAACAATACGTCTGCGTAGATAAAAAACAAGTACCACTGTTCTACAGGAAAAATGCTTTTCATTTATTTATAGGAAATTCAAAACTGGCCAAACGAATAAAATTTTGCTAAACATTTTACTGAACAGTTGTTTAGCGAGGTTTAGTGATGCTTAGCAAGTATGCACAAGAGAGGCTTATATCCTTGACGCCATAAGTTTCTTTTCCTCTTTCTTGTAATTCTTTGGCCAACATAGGTTCATTTGTTTTCCATTTTCTTAAGTTGAACACCTTCCTTCATTCTACTCTGTGCTTTCCAATGTAGCTCACTAGCACTTTAATCCGCAAATCCGCACACCGTGTCAGCATATCATCAACATCAAAGCTTCTTGCTAATCTCTCTGCAAATTCTGCATAATATTCAATACACTCTGTTAACTGATTTGAGCCTTCTACCGTTACCTTAAGCTACTTATCTCGTAGTCTGGTTGACCTACGGTGCACCATAGATGATCTGGCTACAAATCCTCTTCACTCCCCTTAATTCTCCGACTTCTTAGGGCATGACCAAGCTTCAGTTCAGTCCATTCCGTGATGTTGTCCTCTCATCTCTTCTTCTGTCTGTGTTTTTTCCTTCCTGTCGCTGTCTTGGCGAGTCCTGAAGACCTAGAGATGTGGCCATACCGCCCCAGTTTGCGCTTCTTGGTGGTAGTCCAGAGGTCCTCATTGGGACTGATGGACTGTTGGATCCGGTTGCTCACTTCTACGTTCGTCACATGGTCTCTACATGGAATTTTGAGAGCCTTCTATAAAACCGTAATTCTGCAGCCTGAATTCTCTGTTCCAGTTTGGCAGTTAGGGTTTATGATTCGCCCATACAGAGCTGGATTGAAGTAACTAGAGAACACAACAGCCTGATCATGAACTGAGTCTGATGTTTCTATCCTTCATTATTCTGGATAGCACTTCGGATTTGGAAACTTCGTCTGATATGATGCCTCCCAGATATATAACGGTACCCTCAGTCTGCCGCTGTTCACCCTAATGTCAGTACAGACACCGTTGGAATTGTTGGATGTCAGCTTTGTTTTTTCTGCACTGATTTGCATACCGTAGGCTGTGGAAGTTTGATTGAGGCGCTCAACCAAGCTGGCTAACTCATTTTCTTCGCTAGGCCATCAATGTCATCGGCAAACGAACCAGTTCCAATTCCGTAGAAGCAGACTGCACTCGTGGCTTCATTGCAGAGGGACTCTATTGTACTGACATTGACATGTGGAGCTTCATGGTGGCCCACAGCGTTGCATGCCATACCTTGCTACATGTCTTCTTGAAACCGATGAATGAGTGGCAGAGGGCTTTGGCAATGATAACCTCTGATTGTGGCGTCAGTCTGTTCAAAGGGATTTTGAGCAGGGCTTTGCTGCGGTGGCTTATCAGGTTGCCGGCTTGGTAGTTCTGGCACTGCTGTAGGCTGTCTTTTTTAGGGATAGTAATCACTAGTGGCTGGGTCCATGGCGTGGGCCATTCTTCGCTTGCCACGATCTTGTTGCAAATGACGAGGAGGGCATCAATTACGCCCCCCCCCTCCCCCAACGCTTCGACCAGCTCAGCTGAGGTTCTGTCTACTCCTGCTGACTTCCGCGTCTTCATAGCCTGAACTGCCATCTCTTTGTGAGGTATGGGGTGGCTATTATGATTGGTCAACGGAGCCACGTTCAAGACCTCTTGGACTTCTGCCATTCCATGCCCGGACCCAAACTATGTCCACCTTCCAAGAATTTCTCCTTCTTCCTTACCGTTACTGTCTTGTATGGTTATTTCCTGATTTGTCTCTCTCAGATCCTTTACCAGTTGGTATGCAATCTTGCTATTGTTTTACCAAGGTTATCGTCGATATTTTTGCATTGCTGCTCGATCCAATTCTACTTTGCTTTCCTCATGCCTTTCTTTATTTCTTGACTGATAATTCTGTATTGCTTTGCTTCCTCTGTATCCCTCTTCTTATTCTTAAGCTCCCATCTTTTGTCACACAGATCAAGCACGTTTGACCAAAGGTTTCTCTACTGAACTGTACTTGCCAAGGATCTCGATAGCTGTCTCCGTGTTGAAGGTCCCAATCAGAGTGTCCATCCATGGCTGCTCCATTAGCATCTAATATAGGACATGGTGCAAACTTTGAGTAAATCATAGCCTAAAAGGCCCATTTCTACGTGCGGATCCCTAAGCTTTCAAAATAAATCAATTTTAATTCTTGCGTAGACCAGCCTGTTAAGCTTTTCTAGATGGAGTTTGAAGGTGAAAATAACAAGGTCTTGGTCACTAAAAACATTGGCTCCCAGAAAAGTTTGCGTTTTGGCAATATTCACAGCAGACTGGAAGGTTCTCAGACCATAACGTCTATCTGGTTATGGTGTTGCATGGTCATATAGGGTTCTAAATCATTGGGACTATAGTTTTACGTTGCTGAGTATGCCTTAAAGATGGTGATGTTGAAAGGAGTAGACCCCAGTCGAATGGTGATGATCCGGCTGGAAACTAACCGGCCAACTCACGACAGTGCCGACAATGCCCTTGTGTACAAGGAGCCCTACCCCATGTTCGTGTCTATCATCTCTGCCGCTGAAGTACAATTTGTGGCCTCCTGTGCAAATACCTCCTCTGCTCTTCCATCGTAATGTTCCATCTGTATCTGTCCATCTCATATATCAGCTTCTATCAGCTTACCCGCTGCGCTAAGTATTCCCACGTTCCAGGTGCCAATGGTAACATTCTTCCGGGCACGAATCTTGCTGACAGGTGCCAGTCGTACATGTTTCACCTCTGCCCTGTTGCCTGCCAAGACAGTCGCATTACATTGCTCTGAAAGGCAGGTAAAAAGTTGCATGACTGGATGTCAGCAGCAGATACCCAGAACGTGAAGCTCTATATGAGAGGAATTTTCAACGCAAATCAAACAGTTCAAGTTAACTATCAAAGAACGGTGCAAAAATGATGCGTACTTGCTGGTAGTACTGGTAGTAATGTACTGGTAGTAATGTACTGGTAGATTATTCCATTGAGTTCGAACGAGTTTTTAGTGCTTGTAGGCCTACATTGCTACATCTTTCTAGTAGTCACAAACTGCATGAAAACGTATCCCGCATTGTTAGACAATGTGCAATTTTCTTCCGCTTAACAAGTTAGGTGCAGCCCTTGAAACACCATTCGCTTTTACATATATCAGAGTGGTTAATGTTTGTCAGGATTCTAAGCCCCAAGCGATTCCCAAATGGACTTATCCCTGATAGGATAAGGCAGCGAGAAGCAAATACATCTCAAACTTATCGGGGATCTTTATGATTGTTTCACACAAACGAATTTCGTATAAAAGAAGCTGTATTTTGAGATGGATGTTTGAAATAAAAAGTATGAAATCAAGAATGTATTTTTAATCAATTTTTGCACTCCGTTGAAGAAATCATAATAGTTTGAAGAGGGATTTGGAACGCTGTAAATCTCCCCGTATAAACAAAAAGACAGATAACCAAAACAGTTTATGGTACATTTAAAGGATATGCTACTGTTTTTACCACTCCGTTTTCTAATCACTTTTTTCAGTTCCCTCTTCAATACCGAGACACACCACATTAATTTACACCACAGTTGAAGTTAATCGGTATTCTAGACCTGAGCCTGGTCTGTGTGTTTTCGCTATTTTGTATGGGGTGCCGTTACCGCCAAAATTCAGCCGTTATTATTCTATAAAATGGTACCCTCATTGTTATAAAATGGTACCCTCATTGATATAAAATGGTACCCTCATCGTTATAAAATGGTACCCTCATTGTTATAAAATGGTACTCTCATTCTATAAAATGGTACTCTGTATCTTCTAAAATGGTACCCTGTATCTTTTAAAATGGTACCCTGTATCTTTTAAAATTGTACCCTGTATCTTCTAAAATGGCAACTTGTATCTTCTAAAATGGTACCTTGTATCTTCTAAAATGGTACCCTGTATCTTCTAATGGTACCATTTTATAGAATGAGGGTACAATTTAATAGAATGAGGGTACCATTTTATAGAATAACAACGGCTGAATTTTGACGGTAACGGCACCCCATAATTTTGTCCCTGATACTGGTTAAAAAAAACAATAGCCCAATACAATATTTTCTGCAGATGTGAACCTAGCTTTTGATGAACGGGTCATTTATCTCCAATGTAAATTGAAGAGAATGAGTGTCTTTCAAACTTTCTAGTTACTTCAGGCGTTGATTGATATTTAAAACCGTGTCAAAAATATTTTTAAAAAAATACTACTTCATTTGTTGCAAAACTTCTGATAATATTCATAAAATTACTAGCTAGGTGACAAAACAGCTACTCAAGTACAAACAAGTTGGTGAAAGTGAAGCCCGAGTCTTATAAGGCTCTGCTCAAACATGTAGTGTCATTATGAATCTTTCTGACCAAATAAGTGAAAGAAGCAACAACATTTACTTCTTACATTAACAAAATAAGTGATCATCAAAGATTGGCAAAAGAGCTTCACTCAATTTATTGAACTTTGATAAGGACAGAATTGTGTCTAACCAGAAATCGCTGTCTTAGAAGTGGATTCCAAAATATGAATCAAACAAAAACATTTATTCATTCTACATATACCATAGGCAAATTTCAATGTTGTTATCTTGCATTTTTCACAAGAAAAAACAACAATTAAGCCTTAAATTTGAGACGTCTTGATATAGCATGATATCATCATGCGATGTAACCCCAAAATCAATGTTGCAAATTCTTAATTTCTTACAACCTTGTTTAGAGCAAGTGGACAGAATAAAGCAAAATGACCAGAGCTAAAAGATTCGATCCCACAGGTCTAAAAATAAGCTATCGTATTTGATATTCTGCATGAAAATGAACAAATCGAAGCTCAAAAACCATGAATGTGTAATTAAGATGTTTTCTTTTATCCTATTTATAGACCATGCTATTTAGCTCAGGCCATTCACTCTAATTACATTAAATTACTTTCTATCAGTCTTTTCAGAGCCTTTGGATAATTTCTTATGATTCACTGGTAATCTATAGAACATATCATTTCACAAGAAAATACGTACGGGTCTGAAATGCAGGTCTTTGCATCTCTCTACTGGAAACTACCATTTTTGCAACAATGTGAATTTTTCGTTTTCGAAATGATGATTGTTTCTGGTCCTATAATTACCGTCCTTGCAACAGTTTCATGCAAATAAGCCACTCTCGATTAATTTAATCATTACAAATACTAGTTTGACAATATATGATCACATAAGTCAGTTATTTCGACATTAAATTGAAGAGAAACATTATACGGTTACAACACAGTGACAACCTGCAACATAAAAGAAGCTTCATCTATTGAGTCTTCAAGATCAGCTTTGCAATCCTTTTTCTTCCATTTACGAACTAAGAGCAAAAGACAAGCGCCAAATACCATGGGAACACCGGACAGGTAAAACAGGGCACGCCCATCTATGCTGTTGTTTTCATTCATCCAGCCTGGTGAGATGAAATTAGAAAACAAGAGTTAAACTAATTCCTGAATGCATTTCTAAATTTTGACCGGCAACCCTTTCATTTTGCCAAACATAGTTCAACTATCTTACAATGCGGTTGAAGGAAAATTGGCTACCCTCATATTTGGAGAAGTAAACAAAAGAAGAAACGATTGTTGCAATAGGCAAGTACCAATGGCTGTCTTATTGGTTCTTCCAAATCTTGATCGGAAACCTTTCCGTTTTGCAAAATATAGATCAACTACCTTAGAGTGTGGTAATGGAAAAAAGGGTATGCAGAGAGTTTATGCAGCATGTTTAGAAAAACAAAACAGAAGAAGTAATATTTGTTGCAATATGCTTTGTACCAATGGCTGTTCTTAGGGTCATTAAACTGCAAGTCTACATGGCTTATGCCTAAATACATACATATATATATGCCTATTGAGTTTGCTGCTGATGCCGATCAGCTTACAAGATCAATCGTTAATCAAAGCTTTATGAAGATGGCAGGAGAGAAGAGTGGGGACGCAATAAAATATGTGCACTGGTCATCACGCATTGACGTGACAGGGCAGAAGTTGCGCAAAGTGACGTCATCAAGCTATTTGAGTTAAGCTCATACTTGAATAGATGATACCTTTTGGGACAAAAAATCAATAGTTTGCTACTTAAAAGGAAAATATCAGTTGTTGCTTTTATTTGAAGAATGTTGCTTGGAGCTAAGGCAGTTCAATGTAATTTTTCGCGCATGCGTCCGCAGTTTCTGGTCGGTCCATTGACGTCATATTAAGTTGAGAAAACTAAAAAAATTTCACAACAATTGTAATAATAGGTCACTGATGATATTAACATTCTCTCGTTAAATTGGAGTCGAATCTGAGGTTTCGAGGATTTGGTCTACTTTAGCCACTTCCTTACCTTTCTGTTTCTTACTATCGACTTGCAATATATAACAAGTAGCGGACCGGTTCTCAGTAATTCTCTTAGATTTAGAAAATCTTACCCTTTCCAGTTTGTTCGATGTTTATGTAAAATGCCAAGTGAAATGATACAGATATGATACAATGGTACAGACATACATACAGATACCTACCAACTGTAGGGGGGCCCAGTGCAACTGGAACCGCAATAGAGAGCAGCATCATACCCCAGCCTTGACCGATATCTTCCAATCCAACAATTTGCATTGTGACAATAGATATTAGACCAATAAATGAGCCATCCAGAAAACCATACATTAGAGCGTAGGTAACCAAATGCCAGAATTTTGTTGCCATCGAGAAAAACAAAGTCAAAACTCCACTACAAAACATAGCAAACTGATAAACTGGAATAGTTATCTCAGGTTTGTAGTTTGATATTTTTCCAAAAAGCAACCGGCCTAAAATTGAGCTAGATGCAATTGCCGTTAGCAGCAGACTTGCTTTCTGAGGTGAGGCCCCAACGTGCTCAGCATAATGCACCTGTTGAAGATTAAACGAAAGAGTCTTTCAAAACTTTGTTTCTCAGAGTTTCTCAAATATTGAGAGCTATTTCAGTTTGAGAAGGCAAAGACAAGGATGGGAATTGACATACCACCACCGTTTACCATAATATTTCTATCCAATATAAAATAATTATAAGATATCTATAATCTGTAGAGAAGCATCCTCAAACACTAAAAAAACAAAGAAGAGGTTATTTACCACACCCACTTGTCCCTTCGAGAACTGGATTTAAAATGTAAAAATCCAGAGAATAGTTTTTCCAGTGGCGTTTCAATATGGTACTGAGAACGAACTTTGCTCACTTAAATTAATGATTTTTTTTTGTTAATATATCCTTTCACATTAACTGAAATCAATTAAAGGATAAGGGGAAGCCAAAAAATGAATACAAAAACTTACCAAATGTATCAAGGGGATATAGTAAGTAAAGTTGGTGATCATCATTATTATTACCCATATCACATATGCTTTGTTTTTGAATAATCTCCATTTTATCTGATATTTTGCAAATTTCGGTTTTGTAGGGTCTGAGGTGCATCTTTCTTCAAGGAGGTAAAATGATAAAGCACTGAACACAGTTGAAGTCAAAAATACCGATCCCCATAGACGAAACGTTTTCAGCACTCCTTGAGACTCCATCAAGTACTGCAATAAAGGTGATAAAACAACTTGGCCTAGACTTCCACTAGCGACTACAAATCCGGTTGCTATAGATCTCCACCGTCCAAACCAACGGGCAATAACTACGAGCGATGGCGTATACATTAGGCTAGTCCCCAGACCAAATAAGAAACTATGCGTCAGATACAGGTATTTGAACTGTCGAACAAGAGACGTCAATATGAGGCCAAGTCCGCTTATCACAGAACCACATAGACAAGTAAAAGTAACACTTGTAATGTCACACATTTTGACAGACAGCATGGACCAGAAGAAAAGTGAGCCAGATGCTAATGAACCAACCCAAGCTGTGTAGAAATGAAACAGAAATGAAAAAGGACAACATTCAGTTTTTTCATTGATTCATGAAAATCAGGTTAATTAATGTTATCTGATCAGCATAAACGTAAAACCAATGACAAGCTTGAATTTCCAGGGGCGAAATTCTGAACGAAGGTAATAAAATATTAATGCTTTCTTGCATCCCGTATATTTATTGTATACACGTTGAATAACCATTTTGGAAAGACAGTGGCCATCTACGTTTAGAAACAGCGATTCCATTAACAAATCGTGTGTTAAATCAACCAGCTGATTTAGTCTAAAAAGATTGTAGACCAGCTTTAAAATTGAGATGAGTCTGGCTAGTGATATTTTCTATGTTCTGCTTATAATATGCTTAAAAATAGATAGTAACCCTGAACAAAATTCGTAAAAATATAAACACATTTCGCGTGTATTAAATAAGGTCTGTCAATCCGGCCAGTCTGTATTCGATATTTGTATTGCATGTATGATTTCATTGATCAAATAAACTGATATATATAGCTCGATGGCAGATAAATGCAAAGAGGAAAATGTGCATCAAGAGGGTCCAACAAGATTTCTTCATCGTTCAAATGTTTTGGTTGTGGTTGAAAGTTTTTTGATAATTTGAAAATGCGTCGTATGATTTAGAGAAGCTTTTCAAAAACAGAGGTCAATATTTTATTTGACTCTGAAACATTCACTGCACGATCACATGATAGATTCAAATAAGCGAAGAGCAACAATTATCTAAGGTCAGTGGTATCATTCGCTTATGAAACATGGTTACAAGTAAAATCCAATGGCTTATGTCCCCCTTCCCCCTCCTCTAAATAAATCGGCAGCTGCTGAATTTTTCCAATGCATGGGCCGAATTGAGGGGCACAGAGTTAACATTAACAACCATTCTTTAAAACTCTGCAAACTAATTGAGGTATTTATTCTTCAAACATTTTACTGACATATTTTTACTGACATGGTAAATACAATGAAAAACAAACTAATAAGACTTATATGTCTTCACTTGAATGGAAAATTGGAATAACGGTTGGAAAGCTTGGAAATATTGGAATAAATAAGTGAACAATGATAGAGTACAGCATGGTGTTTAGTGAAGAGTAAAAAGAGGAAAATGATCAAATTGAAAAATGTTTGTACAGGAATGCAATAGCTAGTGAGGCAATTTTTGTAGGAGAAGATTGATTTGCACGTACGTTTAGAAAGGAAAGTACTGCGTAAATTTTAAACAAGCAGAAATAACGGGAAATATACTTGAAGTCTTATCACAAGTAGCTAGTTTACACATTGGTGAAATGAAAGTGTGCGAGCTTCGTTTTGCAGATGACATGCACTTAATTAGCAGTATTAAGACGGAGGTCGTTAAATTGGAATACAAACTGAAGAAAGGCCCTTCTGGGTGAGATTAATACAGAAGAAAGCAAAAATAGGGAAAGTCCTCCCAGGTCATGACCGTTAGAAATTAAACGTAGCCTTTCTTGAGTTGTGGTTGTTGACAATTGCTCATTACGTTGTAGAATTAGAATTTTCAAACTATAACAGAACAAATGCAATACACCACTTCAACAAAAGACCTCATTTGTTGGGAAATATTGGGAATATAGCTACGACCAAAACGAGGTCGTTAGTGGGAGTGGTGTTTTTGAGAGCAGTTTCAGTTTAATGTTGTTCTGTAGGTTGAATGAATTGATTTTTTTTAAAGAGAATTTAGGGATGAGAATTTAACTACAATTTGAATCTGAATTGGACATACTGTAGTTGGAGATTCAAATTAAGAATTGCGAATTTAGAATTACTTTTGATCTGTAAACTGATCTATTATAAAAAGAAAGCAAACTATATTGTAGGACTATTTGTGGCTCTTTGACTTACCATTCGAAACTATTACAAAATATTACAATTACAATCAAAAACAGTTCGTTGTGAGCTGTTGCATTTACAGGTGACCACTTGGATATGAACCCTTTTTTCAATCGCTTAGGAACGTTGAAAGAGAGGTGAAGAAAATTTAGCAATTTTTACCTAAAGATAGAAAAAAGTAGAGGCAAACCAAAGAAAAATTGGCATCTTGCATCATATCGAAATTAGTGGCCCCGCTTTACCTGTGCAATTTTAGCAAAAATATGTAAAACAGTTTAAAAATAAAAACTAATATAGCTAATATGATGCCGACAATGATAAAAATATGGGGCTAAGAGTTACCTGTTTGGCCTTGTCCTGCATTGAATTCTTTTAATAAATTTGCAAACATCGCCCCAAATGAATAATGCATACCAAATGTCATGAAATGCAGTATGCAACAACCAACAAAAACGATGGCCAAACGAAACGGCGAAGATTCACATTTCGATTTTAAAATCAACGTAACATCCTTGATTTCCTGTACATCTTTTCGGTTGGAATTTTCATCAACGATCAGCTCACTTTTGCTTTTCATTTTCCAGCTGGTTGTTGTCAACTGCTGCTTTAAAAGAAACCTATTGGAGTAGAAAAGGCACACAAATCTTATCAAGCCTTTTCACAAAGTGCCAAAAGAAAGTTTAAGGATACTTACAGAGATCTTGGAAAGCAAAAAGAAACAAATAATTCTCATATAAGGCAACCGAAGTGCCGAATAAGAAAACAAATAATGAAATAACTATCTAGAAAAGACTAGGGAAGGTCTCACGAGGCTACACTGGATTACGGGAAAATAAAATACATTTCAGTTTATACACAAGACTTCCCTTAACACTGCTACTGCGGCCTATCCTGAGAGCTCTTGTAGAACTCGTTGTCACTAACTCACGATTCATGTTTTCATGTTTATGGGTTTTAAGCAACTAGATAGAAATGAGCACATGGAATTTCCTCTTTCCTTGACACGAATTGGAGATAAACAAATTTGGAAGCGTTACCTTTAAAAAAAATTGTTGACAAATACCAACTAGCTAAACCAGCTTCAGACCAGGAAAGTAGCTAGTATCCAAATGAACACCAATTAACGCATTATTTACCAGAGATTCTTTGTTGATGTACTTAATTAAATTTGCCAACATTCAGCTTCTTGGAGATGGCACTCAGCATCTTACATATAAAGTAGTTTAAACAAGATGATATTAATTTATGCAGCAAGGGCACAACAAACACAACAAACAAGGGACCAGGCTTGTCTGTAGTTGCGCTGCCAATTTGCGATTCTTTTCAACAATCAACAAAAACAACGAAGAGATATGAATCAAAGTCATAAATGATTTATAGGTGCAAGCAGTTCAAGAACCACGTGAGTGATGTAAACGGGTGCTGCATTCAATTCTAAAAGACAGTCTAAAGCATGCTAACACTTTCAATCAAGTACACCAAATGATCTTGTAATTCTCAATCCATTTGTTTTTATTTCTTTGTTAATTTTGGTCAAGGAAATTTATTCGTTCAGTTTATCAAGAACAATATAGATTAATGTTGTGATTGTCAAAATAGGGTCTCCCATTTATATATTTCTCGAGAATTTGGCAAACTTAATTTAAAGTAGTTGCAAATCCTTGACAATCAACACATTTGCTCGATTGTTAAAAAGGTGTTTACTAATTCGACATGAATTTGAAGATGCTCTAGCAATGAGGTGCGTGCTTGAAAAAATGTAAAAACTGTGGCTATAATATTTCTACTGATTTAATCATACTAAACCCCAGGGGTTGCACTACAAATTATCAAGGACAGAGGGGTGCAGTCGAAGAAAAAAAATAAAACTCATTTTTTTAAACAAAAATAGTATATTTTTGATATTTCTAAAACCAAAAAAAAAAACGAGTTGCTGTATCTTGATCATGACGTAACCAGTTGCTCAGCAAAACTATGGTTTTGCCGCACTTTTCAGTTGCCCGCAAAACATAATTTCCATAAAATCTAACCAAATTTTAAACAACCCAAAAACAATCGACCCCTCCTGGTCATATTCTTTTGCATTTCCCCAGGAAATCTAACCTGGTATGGTATAATGCAAAGCAAAGAATAGCAGAAAAGGCTCCTATTTGACCAATTAATCGATCTTATTGTATATCAAATGAGTTATGGCAGTAGAGCTTACTTCCAATTAACCTAACCAATTAACGCTTGAAATACATCGCCCTAAATAATGAAACAGGTTGCCCAGAGACTGAAAACAATGGTAGCGTGCTACTAGCGCTCCGTGCAAACACTTATGGCCACAGGTCGCAGTGTATGCAAACGAGACCTAACTTATCGCTGCCGATTGAGAACCTATTCTTGGCATATAACATCAAAACAACATTATCATTAATGTTTTATTGAATTCAATGCGATGTGCGATGTACGCCACGAGTTGCAAACATAAGAACTATCAATGAACAGCATGCAATAAGACATCCATCAAAGTTATGCTGTAACTCCAAGAGTTGGTTCGTAATATTTCTTTTCCTGACAGTTACCGTTTTCCTATACTTCATTTCGCAAAAGATGTTGCAGAGAATCAAGTCAAGGATGCAATGCTCTGCCTTTACTAAGCTCAAATACTGCTCTTTCTATTTTCTCAGTTCACAGAAATCAGCTCACATGAAATTATTATATATCTAATATTATAAAACGAGCTGGTAAAAGTGCTGCCATTAATTCTAGCCTTGTTATAGTATTGGATTTTAGTGATGCAATCTTCCTTTCCTAGCTATCAGGGACGTAGGAACGTATACAAGAATGGGGGATGACATGGAGAAAAAAGAGGCCCCTTTTTTATATCATGGATACATGCAAGTTAAAGAAATTAAGATGCTCACAAGATGCCACATTATTATAGTCAAACTATCCCATATCAAAGCCCTCTTGAATGAAACATGATTCATCCTTTCCATGTATCGAAAGCCTCCTCTTCCGACCCAAAGGTTGATAAATAGGCATAAGCCCTGTTCACACGACACGAACTAACCCGGGTTCGCCCCAGGTTAAACTAACCCAGGTTTAAACCTGCCTTGTTCACACGAGAAAATCTCCAAAGCGTGTGTGAACAAGAAACTGGGGCAAACCCAGGTTAGTTTTACACCCGCATGCGCA
>JAACYV020123672.1:0-10304 GCA_009936425.2 Chrysaora fuscescens
GAATCATTACATAAAGTACTTTTGCTTTAATGGCGCCAAGCAAAGTCAAACGTCAATACAGAATTCTGCTTTCAGTTAAGATTTTTTTGAAGATTTTTAAGACACTGGATGATCTTCATAATCCATTAAAATGAAAAGTATATAGTTCTGAATATTTGCTTCTGGCATGGCACTAGGTATACTCTTTTCTATATGTTCTTTAATTAGGGAAAAACTTTGAAGAAATACTTTCGTTCGTTGTCAAACGTTGAAGGGCCTAGGCCTAAGAAAAATATATTATTAGGTACATTTACACCTAGGCCTATTACTACTAAGGAGCATAAAAGTATGAACATTAATAAAAATATTGTCCGTTTCGATGTTAGAAATCTGCATTGAGCATGTTGGGAGCTTCTACATTAGGTCATTTCCTAGTCTGCAGAGCAGAGTGTATTAGGTGCACACACTAGATTTTTTTTGAAAACCTTTGGGTGCACACTTTTGCGATTTCTTTTGTTTTAGTTGGTAAAAACAATAAAAAATTAGAATTGGCTCTCATGCACACCAATATTTTTATTGTTGCACACATGAGATCTTGTCAAGAACTGCCATACTCTGCCTGGGCCATTTTGAGGTTTTCCTTACTATACTCCTACTCTGAGAGACCAAAGCTAAAGGTCAGGGCATCATCTACTGTGCTAAACCAATAGATCACTGCGGTATGATAGAGTAGAATTTAGGAAAATTAAGAGCATTTATTTGTAAGTGGCGCTTACTTGAAGGACAGGGATTGATTTGAGAAACTATGAAGTACTAACTTTAATCTACTCTTGTATTCTCTAGCAGTTGGATCAAGTGAAAATGGAATTTGGTATAGAATGGAATTTAGTAAATTCAAGTTAATGCTGGAGTAAAAGGAACAATATGCTGTCCACCAAAGGGAGCTCCTTGCCACATGGTTCTTCTAAGATGTTGCAGCCTAGCCCTAATGAAGAGGTAAGTCTGCAATAAAGAACATCAAAAAACTTGAATGTGCTAAACTTGACTTGACTTGACTCTTCCGAAAAAACTGCCTAAATCACCACAAGTTCCTAATATCGGCATCATCCTTGTATTTATCTGATGAGCAACTCTTGTTTGGCCGATTGCTTCTGTATTGTGAAAGCATAAAATAATAGAATTTCAAAGTCATTCTTTCAGTGATTTTGACAGCAAGAGCAGGAACTCCTCACGATTTTGCATATATTTTTGTATCTGCATGGTTGACAAGCCAAGAAAATTTTCTTTCTTTAGCCATCAGTTTCTCAAGAATTTCTTTCTATTAGTGAAAAACAATATTGTGATAAATTGATTAAAAATTAAAGTCTTTGTTTTTTTTGCAGAATGCAATTCTGAAAGAGGCTGTGGCTGAAAGAAGAAAACATAGGCTGCTTCAGGTAGCTATTGTACTACATTATTTATGAAGAACGAAGCATTTATTGACTTCACATGATGTTGTTTGACTAATTTAACTACATTATATGCGCCCTCTAGGTTCGAATGCAGGAGAAGAGACTTGCAGGGAATATCCGTCAGGCTGTCAGAAGGAAGAAGGAGACAGAGTTGGAAGCATTGAACAAACACTTGAAGGTTTGGCTGCAAATGTTACCTATCTATTTAGAATATCTATCAAGAGATTGCTTTGCTCTCATAGCTTTTAATGCAGGGATGGCCAAGTGGCTAACATGCAAAGCCCTGTTCTGCTTGCGAAAATTAATTTCACAAATTACACAAATAATTTGAGCAAATGGTTATATTTCTTACTTTACGTTGACAGGAAAGCTGGGAGGAGAAAATTGCAACAGAATTAAAACAACTTGAAAAGGAATACAAAGAAAGATTAGATTCAATGGGACAGGGGCATAAGTCCACATTGGAGGTAAAACAAGATCATATTTTGTTGAAAATATGTTACCTGCAAAATGTTAGCAGATATTGTAAGTTTTACCTTAAGTTACTTAATCATGGAAGTAGATTTTGAGACTTTTCCTTTTTTCCCTGACAGATACCCGAAAGAAATGACCTGGTATTCAAACAAAAGGCTGCAGAAAGGTAGAATTAGTTTTTGTTTTTTATGTTGCTTAGAGGATTCCTTTAATCACCTTTTGACAATATCTTTCTTTATGTTTCTTGTTATTTTCAGTTTTCTGATGAAATCTCAGTCATCTTGTTTGTTTTGTAATCAATAATTATTTTAAGTTAATTGTGATTTTCATATTTTGTTCACAAAACATAGAGATGAACAACATTAAACGGCCAGGTCTCGCTTTCTTATAAAGATATCATGTATTGCCTGTCTTATTCTCTCTTGTGTGATGATCTCTGGAATCCTATCTTGTGTTTTAATTCTATGCTAAATGTTGCCCATTTTATATTCCTTTGTAATTGTGTTTAAGGGCACTGCAGCGATACAGAGGAGCATTTCAGAAGGTAATAACTAATTACACAATTTATTGACCTTGAAAATCTGCTTGGAATTGTTAACTGCAAGTCAGTTCGATGCTTGTCTTGAACAACTGCTGATTTAGCTCACAACTAAGGGATATGGTGGAAACTTAACAGCAGACCTATACAATAAACAATTACTTCATGTTGAGTTTAAATGCTAAACGTTACCTACTATATAAGAGGCGGACGAAAGAAAACAGAAAAACTATAAACGCACTTACATATTTTTAGTCTGTATCTTGCTTCCGTTTACTATATAGTATAGCTTGACCGTGCAGTTTTTGACCCCTCGACCTAACCCTGACCCCATCGACCTAACCCAAACTTTCCGAGGCCCAAACTAGGACAGCCTCGACTAAAATAGCTACAAAGTTTCCGAAAAACCCTAAAAATATTTTGTCGTATTTTTTAGTATTGTATTGTTGTATTTCTTTGTGTTAATGGTAATGATTGGTCTTTCTTAGTCTTTCTAATTTTATTCATAATAATATTTTATTCAATTCTTCTGCTTTAACTGAGTTTATAGTCTAATTTAATCTCTATAATTTTATTTTTGAAAAACTATAGTTAAGATGCAAAAAATATATATTGTAAGCTACTTTACGCAGTTAAAGGCCATCTCGGTCTAGATAATTGTACTGCCAAAAAATAATAACAATAATTTCTTGTTGAATTCTAGCTAACAAATGAGAGAGCTGCTGCCCTCCAATCAGAAGCTGAGAAGTTTGAATTAAGGTATTTCCGTTTTTCTGCAATAAAAAGCATTTTCCTGTGTCTTTTTTGTAACAATTATGGATCATTTTTGGCATGGTAAACTTGCTTCAAAATTGCAGCCTGAAAGTCATTTCAGATCATTTCACTTTTTCATAGGCAAAGTGTCATGAAGAAAGAACAAGCAAGAGCTACTAACATGGCATCAAAACCATTGCCTTCTCCAGATTTTGTCCTTGTAAGCTACTTATCATACCTTCACGTCTATTGTACAGTTTACTGTTGCCAAATAAATATTTTTAGCTAAGACATTAATGTATACATTTGAGTTTAAGTCCAGAATCACCAGATTTCGAGATTTTAATCGTTTTTAAGTTCTCATAGAGTAAAAAAACAGACGTAGAAAACTTTAAAACGGGTACAATCTCGTAATGCTGCGCTTTTTGGCATTGATTTTAGATATTTTATATTAAATTTCTAACTAACAACATTTGTTCTTTTAATCTTTCACAGCACACAGTACTTCTTTGTTGTTGCATTTGTTACAGTTCTCCCTATTGAAATATGTATGTTACTGTTTAATTCTTTAATTTCTATTTATTCTAGAAATCACAGAACAAAAACAGTGAGTACGCTAATTTGTTTATATATTTTGTGTAAGCTAATACTCAATCAAAGAAAAATTTTCCGAGGGTTTGCTGATTTCAAAAATTGACTGTTTATCCCTAATTTCTCACAATTTCATAACTATTATATCACTATTTATCCCTTTTTTTAACTCGTGTTATATTATTACATGTGAACTGTGTGGACGGCCGAACATTTAGCACGATCAACTCTAGATGTAGGGGTAATGGGGAGATAAATTTCCAGCTACCTGTAATTCCAGCGAAAGGCAAGAAGGAGTCATGCGGTGTGGACACATCAAGAGCAAGGACTAGAGTTGCAATGCCTTGATTAACCCTAGAGCCCTAGGCTATTCAGTGGTTCCTTTGCGTCTAGAGCAAAAACCCATACCTTACGAAAATCACAAAAGAATGAACAAATGAACATCTTGAACCTTGTCTTCTATGAATGAATGCTCTAATGAATACCTAGCTGACCTAGGCCGGGTTCACGTGGGCGGATTAATCCGTCTAAGTGAAATATTCCGGCAACATGGGATATTCCGGCTATGCGGTATATCCCGTCTCGTTCAAACCGGCCTTTAGGTTTTTTAACTGAATTCCTAATTGTTGAAATAAATCTTGTTTGTCATTCGTAGAGGCATCATCTTCGTCTATACGTTCAAAGAGCATTGATAGTTTCAGCACCACGAGGTATCATATGGCGATGGCATTCGCCGAGAAGGCAGATGAGGATCCTGAGGTATTTGCTATAAAATTATAGACCAATTAAATGTAGATGGTCAGAATTATGTCTTAGCTTTGCGATCCAGGTTTCTGCTTGGCCAGCTGGTCGGTTTTTAGAGGCTGGTATGACAATACAGCGTATTCGTTCTTGCATATGATGCTGAGGGGTGCGTTTCTAGATCAGCTGTTAGCTGCGATTAAATTCCATGTGCGAAGGGCAGTCTGTCACCTATTGTACTAATCGCTTTTTTCGTGGCCACAAAATTCACGCATAGCAGAGCCTAGTACAAATGAATGAATCAATTATTTTTAAAAAACGACAATGTACATAAAGAAAATAAATTAAGCAACGTTTCGAGCTTGACTCGTCTTCAGGTAAAAATAAATATATTGAACACAAATTGCCCTAGAAATCCATTTTTTCCTGATTGGTTGTGCAGATATTGCCTTGTGTTGCCTTGTATTAGAGTCAATGATGCTTTAATCTTATTGCAACGAAACATGATAGGAGACAGACTGCCAACAAATAAATAGAATCGAATAACTGAGCCATTACAAAACACAAAACTCAGTATTTTTATTAAGAATAGATTTAATAGTATTTTTCAGTAAAATGTCAGCCCAATTGCATAACTAAGTAGCCTGAATTGGTAGATTTTCCTCGATCACAAGGCTGGGAAATTTATATATTCTTTAGACATTTTCTTCTTACTTGTACCATATATTTGTTACATTTATCATTAAATTCTTAGGTAAATGCGACAGAGGCTGCTAAAGAGCTCGAAGAAAAACTATTCCACGCAAAGGATGTAAGCAAGTTGTTCTATAATACTACTTCTAATTTTCTTATTATCCTTCACTTTTGAGCTACGCAGATAAGGCCATTGCTCATCAACAATCTGTATGAACGTTCTTGTTGCATGTTCTCTATGTGCTTCATGTCCAGTACCGAGAAGAGTTGACTACTTGCTTATTCATGGTTGGTTTATGAAGTCTGATGCAAACAGATGACATTAAGAAACTATAACGCCCAGCTGACCAAAGTGCTAGCACTCTATAGTTGATCGGTTGTTTGTTTGTTTGTTTATTTATTGGTTTGTTTGTTTGTTTGTTTATTAGTTTGTTCGTTTGTTTGTTTGTTTATTTGTTTGTTTGTTTGTTTGTTTGTTCTCATCAACAATCTGCATCAACATAATCAACATCATTATTACGAATCATACTGTGTTTACAACCGGTAAGATAGTCCAAAATGTCAAAAATTCTTTATAATGTGCTGTTTGTCCTGCAATGTAGCATCCACTGCTGTAGTAGCATAGTTAATTTCCTATTCTGATTCATAGGTTCTGCAGAACGATTTAAATGAAAGGAAGGAGAAATCTCGTCTGAGACATGAACATGCTAGGCAGCAAGTTCTGCTAGATCAAGTATGTCTCTATATATATATATTTGCTGTTTACTTGCTTTGTTTATTGTTTACTCTAATTTTTGATTCAAGTATTCAAGTATTCAATGTTTATTCTGAGCAAATTTAAGCAAATGTATACATTTTAACTAGTTTAGTGTAAATAAGAAATTACAAAAAATAGTGACATATTTGTATCTATACATTTAACAACAGAATGTACTCAAATGAGCTTTCGAGCCATATGCCCCTAAGAACAGCAATTGATGAATATACTATGAAAGTAATACATCGCTAAATCATTTATGAAAAAGGAAGAAAAATAGAAGAATCTAGGACAATAATTAGCTATCAATCTACTTTTTGATTTTAGTAAAAGATTTAAGAGCAAAAAAAAGATAAATAAATAAATGAAGTAAAATGTTCAAATGCCGACAGGATCAAATTATGGATGAAATGTTTACTGCTATTATAACTATAGTTACTCAGAAATCTTTGTTTAGAAAACTACGTTGACAACAAATGCAAACGGAGAATTCCAACAGCTAGAGAAATTTACTGGCAAAATAATCAGGGTTTGATATAAATAACTCCATAAAGCACCGTCAGCTTGGGTACTTAGAGTTATTACACGAGTCCCATTTTGAGGACAAACAGATACCACCTCAATCGAGCTAAATGTATAAAATGTTATACAAGTAACTGTAACTGGAGGAAATGGGAAACACTGATGTGGAAATATATTATTTTAATACTGCCGGGGACCTATCTCGGCCTAGATTTTGTAAATATCAAACAAAGTCATCTTGGTTATTTGCTCTCTTCTTTTCTAGTCGAAGGATCGATTAATGCACCAACTGGAGAACTTGGAATACAAAGACCGAATGAGGAGGCAACAAGCTTTGCAAAATATTCCGGTAACTTTATTTATTATAGCTTTTATTAGTTATTTTTTAATTTATTTTATTTGGCACTTGTAGATATGTTTGTTAAGGCATCTGACTAGTTTATTGACTGACTGGCTACCCGATTGTTTGATGATGCCAGACGTTTCGACTAAGCTATTTGGCAAGTTTTTGGTGCCAGTGGTCTTTACTGAGGAAGCCTCTTTGGACATGGAGATATTTTATATTTGACGGAGCTGTGACTTTGTTTACATTTTGCCATCATGCTAAATATGTTTTATCACGCGGTCATAAATGATGGTCGTTTATTGGCTTTTCAAAAATGTAAACAAAGGAATTAGTGAATGAAAACCAATTTTGGCCATGTTTTCCCTGGTATGATATAAGGGTTATTGTAGCTGTAGGTTAGTTGATCGACCGCAGTCTGAGGCCGCCCGAAGGCTCCTCTTTCATTCGCTGCTACCTTTACAGATAGAAGTGAGCGTGACTCCTATCCCTGGTTCAAGAACCACTTACCATCAATCCTACTCCTTATGCTGAGTGCTTAGCACAGAGGCATTGAGTACCAATTTTTAAAGTCTTTGGTATGACTCGGCCGGGAATCGAACCCACGACCTTCCGAGCCAGATGCGAGCACTCTACCCCTAACTCACGGCAGAGACTCGCTTCCAAGGTTCATGGTCATTTTATGTCATTGCAGGCTCAGGTTTTCCAGCCGCCGTATCAAAGACTTGAAGATGTCAATGCAAGGCAGATAGTTCTAGAAGAGGTCTTTGAGAATGCTCATCAAGTTGGCCGAGGTAAGTTAAAAGGAATTTGTTTCCTGGCTAAAAGGCTTCTCAAGGAAAGTTTGAGTCTATTTTTTAAATGCTTAAACAGCAAAAACGCCAGCAATGAGTAACGAGAAAAATGGATAACTTGAATAACTTATTATATAGCCAGAGCCTCTTTTAACATAGTAACTGGGTAGGCGATTGCCCCCCTCCCTCCCTCAAGCCGCCTTATTAGTGTCATTGTATTTACTATTTAGATAATTAGGCTTATTGTCCCCTCTAGACGTGTAAATGTAATAGGACTGTCGTTTTCTTAATTTATGCCATGTGTTATGTAATTATATGTAATTTATCTATAACGTATAAACAATGGATTGTCCCCCAGCCCTGAGTATACTGGTTATATGCAAACCAACTTTTTGCATAAAAAGCAATTATTGATAGATGAAAAGGGAAAACAATTATTTGTCTTTATCTTGTTATTTTTGGCTTGGATAATGCACGAATGCATTTTCCTCTTTGCAAACCATCAAAGATGTAAAAAAACGTCTTGATTAAGAGATCAGTGAATAATTGACCAGGTTTTTGCTCATGAATTGAATAGCCAGTATAGACAGCAAGTTGAAGCAATTATGCAAAGAAAATAAAAGTAATGTGCGAGAAAATGATTATTTTTAATCCTTTATTGCTCGACCATGGATTGTTGGGTGGCCATAGGTGGCCTCTACGGCTTTTCATTCGTACTGGAGTTCGTGTAATTTCCTCTTTTTTATCATTCCAGCTTCACGACAAACTGAATTACACCTTGATCTGCACAGCGAAGAACCATCCATTGACGTTGATCAATCAGGTAAAACTCATTTTATAATGTCATTTTAGTCTGCATTCTTAACAGCTCTATGATACATAACGCGGTGACATTTTCTTTTAATTCTTAATGAAGTTAAATTTTTCTTTTAGATTTTCTGGAACAAGGCAGTGTTCACGTTCAACCTGACGAGGTAATGAAATGATAGAAAAATCTTTCAGCTGTCCAGTATACTTCTTCCATCCCTGTTTACACGTACCGTACCGGCATGCTGGTACATGTTGGTACCGGGCCAGCATCAAATCATACCGACATGGGACCCAACTTACACGGTACCAATTTGCTTTGCCTAGACATTGAATATGACGGCACATATCACATCTTCTCCTTATTACCTATTTCTTTAACCTTGCAGCAGAAAGATTTAATACTGCCAGTTTCATGTCCTGCGTTTTGTTTATCAGGAAGACGAAATGGAACTTGTTGGTGAGGTGGTAACAAGTAAAGGAAAAGTCGTTACAGATGATGGACATGCTACATTAGACTCAACAGAAGCTTCTAAGAAGCCACCAGGTATCGCTTATGGCTGAGTTAATTTGCCAGCTACCTTATTCTGCGTGCTGCCTTAGTCCTCTGCTATACCTAAGATAGTTAGTTACCAAGCTCTATGACGTTTTTCTCCTGAAAAATTTTTGTGTATGTTTTCTATGTGCTTTATGTCCAGTATCCAGAATAGTTGACTACTGGCTTATGCATGGTTGGTTTTTAAAGGTCTCATGCACACATATGCTATTGAGAAACTATAATGCCTAGCCGAAGTGCTTGCACTTTGAGGATTCACTGCCATACGGTTGTTTGTTTGTTTGTTTGTTTCTTTTCATGTTTGTTTGTTTTCATGTTTGCTTGTTTCCATGTTTGTTTGTTTGGAGACTTAACCTCAATTTTTTGTGGTCATCTGAGCCACAGAAAGCCACCTATGTTGTCCCTTGTCTCTTGTTTGAACGACACACCTTTAGCAAGATAAGCGCCAGTGCTAACCATCACTCTGTGCAGCTCAAGGTAAGCTTTCTTTTATCTCCGTAGATACCTCTAAGCGGATGCAGAAATTGTTAGGTAGAATTCGAAAGCAGCAAAATGAATGGGCACAAAGATCTGTTCGGCTAAAGATGAATGCTGCAGAGCCACGTAGTCCTGATAATGAACTAGAAGCTGTGAAAGAAGCACTAAATGAAGCAGATCGTAAGTCTGTTGAAACTGTTGTAGAAAGGGCTGAAATCAATTATCACTTTGCAATTATAGTCAAGTACAGAGGGGCAAGAAATATCCTTAATCTTAATCCCTCAGAAGAGGTCTTTGAGTTCTCATCAGAAGCTTGCTCACTTTCACGCAGGGAAATCGGGGTTACTAATCATAGGAATAAAACGAAAATCAGATACTTCGTTGGAAAGACACCAATCACATTTGGATCTTTGATGATTAATTTGATTTGCTAATCAGACTTAACAGTGCTCCTTGCTGCTATTATGTCGAAAATCTTGCCCAAAATATTTCCCAAAATTCATGCTTTTTCCTGCCGTAATGTTTTCTGGACTAGGTTAGGACGTTTATCTGTGTTGAACTCTACCTGGTGGTCAGCTGCAAATGTAGCAAAATAACAATGATTTACTTGCTTTCAGTAAAACAAACTGTAACACCTGGAGTGGAGGAAGAGATGACAGATAGTTTGGTATCTGCTGACATTGAAAGGTAATAAGGAAAAGATTTGGAGAAAATAATAAATCAAATTTACTTCTGTGTCAAAAGCTCTTTATAGTAAACTTTATCAATTACTGAATAAGCAAATCATGGTTTGTATGTTTGTATAAACCAAAATTAACGAGTTCGATT
>JAACYV020123783.1:0-10301 GCA_009936425.2 Chrysaora fuscescens
TTAATAACGGCAGGTATTTCCAAGCAGATTGGTTTCAGAATCACTCGTGGCTTTGGTATCATCGGGAGAAACGTGCTGCTTTCTGTCGCATCTGTACTCTGTTCAAGCAACCTCGAGATAATTCAACCTTTGTTTATCACCCCTTGGCATCTTGGTTTCGTAATTGGAAGAAAGGAGTAGAACGAATGAGTGAACACGGAAGGAGTGAGAATCACAGATTGGAAGAAAGTGTTCAAGAAAGAACTACCAGATGTGAGTCATCAGCTTGATGATCATGAAAAAGAGCAACAAAGACAAAGAAGACAAGGCCTTATTGCCCATCTGAACACGATGAAGACACTTCTTCGTCAGGGGCTTTCAGTACGCGGACATAAAGATGAAGATTCTAATATCTGGCAATTTAACCAAGACAAAGCAGTTGATCGTGCTGGGCTAAAACGTCTTCTTGAGGAAAACAAATTTTTCTCACACGACATTCTCACCGAACAAGAAGAGTTACTCGCGTTGAAGGCAAGGAGACAGCTTGTCGAGGAGATCAATGCAGCTGAGTTTTATTCTATCATTTGTGATGAGTCAAGTGATATTTCCAAAATTGAGCAACTTTCGTTTTCTGCCCGATACTCCAGTGGCACGTACGATATACGAGAAGATTTCGTAGGTGCATTACCCTGTGATAAAGGGTTAACATCTGAAGAACTTTTGTCTTACATAAACGATATACTTATAAGGTGTGGAATGGATAAAGAAAAAATTTTTTTAAGGATGCCACTTCTCATTCACCCTTGGTATCCAATTCCCAGGATCTATGTGAAGATTTGTATGCCTTGGTTGGCGTCAGTCCCAAACGAGTGTTGCTGTTTGAAAAGATCCAAGAAGAATTCGACAGCGACCGTGTCCAAGTAAGGCTGAAAAATCTTTCAAGGACAAGGTGGACAACTAGAGGACCTGCAGCAGAGGTGATTGTCGAGGAGTTTCACCGTATTTTTGCTGTGATAGAAAATCTGTCGGGAATCAAAAGGAGCTGTGAAGCAAGTGGCGCCAAAAGGAAGAGAGCCACTCCAAGCAGTCTCGAAGATTTCGTCATCCATTCACATGCTCCAATCGAAACGGCTGAGATGTCCGAGAAAAAGAGACTAAAAATCCATTTTTTTGAAGCAATTGATTCAATACACCAGGCTATAAAGAGTCGTTTTGACCAGGACAACCTCAGACACCTAAAAGCTATAGATGAGTGCTTGATAAAAGCGGCAAACAAGGAAGACTATGGAGATACCAAGAAAAAGCTGGGCCAATTTTCTCGTCTGATTGACTTAGATTTGCTGGCAGACGAGCTGCAAGAGTTACCTATTCACATTAAGGTCTTAAGGAAGCATCTGTACCTTTAAGGAGAGTTACAAAGGTAGACACTATATGTGATGTAATGAAGGCAAAAGAAAGCAGCAAAGAATGCATGCCCGTGTTACACAAGCTACTACAATTGTATAGCTCTTTGGCTCTTGCATCTGCAACTGCAGAGCGCACGTTCAGTGCCATGCGCCGTATAAAGTCATGGCTTAGGTCAAAGATGACAGCGAACAGCCTAAGCAACAGAATGTTTGCTGTCATTCATAAAGAACGCATTGATGATATCAATACTGAGCAAGTTGCGAAAGATTTTATTGCGACAACGGGGAGACGCCAAACTATTTTGGGCGATTTTAGAATAGCTATATATATAAACTTCAACATTTGACGTAAAGACATTTTGTTCCTGTTAAGTTTGTACGCTTTTGTTATTTCTAAAAATCAGCTAAAAGTGCCCTTTCTTAGTCGCTGCCCCCGCCGCCCCGAATTGCTTCCGGCGCCCCTGTGTGCAATCGTCAACTAGTCATTACCAATTCACTAACACATTGCTGTTCGTACCGATTTCGTAACTATTTGTTAGGATTTTGTCACTTAACAAATTTGGTGCTGCAAAGATTTTGTCTATTTATACATTTTCCGTTTATTTCTTAAATCTATTTTTTATGTCAATTTTTTTAATATCAAATATTTTGTACAGATATCTGATTAAAAAACTAAATCCTCTGCAGTTATTGTTTGGAAAATGATATCCTAAGTTTCCTTTTTATTAAGCTCTATATTTCTACTTTTTTGTAAATGTTTTTCGTTTCAACAGAGTTATCCCTTATTACTCTACATTGGTTTTTGACACTAATGGCTAGCGTTTTACCACTTCCGGTAAGTTATGTTTGCCTCTTCAAATTTGAATCGTGTTTTATCTTCTGAAAAACGATTCCACACTCGAACTTTCGCCAACTCAAATTTTGCTATCGCATAAGCTTGGGCCATCAAGGTTCCACTGTTGTCAAAAATTGGTTCTGCTGATAGCAGATGTTCCTGCAGCGCTGTTTTTTCTCTGTTTTTCCTTTCCTTTGATTTACTTGCTGTAGCTATTACACAGACTTTTCTGAACTATCTTTTTTATCGCTACAGGTACTTCTTCGAGTGTGGGATATTTTCTTCTATGAAGGATCAATCGTTCTGTTCAAGGTTACTCTAGGGATGTTGAAGATGAAGGTAATTTGAAAATACAAAAAATTTCTTTCACTGAGCTCAACTGGTCAAAACCGATGAAAGCTTGCTGTTGATTTTTATCTAGTCTAATGTGTAACTTTCTCCTTTCTGTTATGCATTTCAGGAACCAACATTTCGTACACTTGAGAACTCAGCACAGATATTCAATTCTCTTTCCGACCTTCCTGGTGAAATTGTAGATTCACAAGAATTGTTGCAGGTAATAGCAGTGCAAACCTTTTGAATGCATCCAAAGCACAAATATAGGTGCCAGTCGAACTTCTTTTGCCTAAAGACTCTTTTGTTATCTTACATTGCTACTGGTCTTTTAAATTTTCTTTTTTCAAATTCTTCATCTCGACAGTCGGCGTTAAAAACATCATCATCATTGACCGATGTTATTTTGGAGACTCATCGCAAGAAACATATTGCTTTCCTTATAAACGAATTAAGGAATTCAACACATCCTTCAAATGAAGTTATTAATTCACTAAAGGTAGGATTGTATATTGTATATGGTTCAAAGTGTCTATCTTATCCTCATAACCTTTGTTTGAAATTTCCTTGGACTCAGCCCTCCAAAGTAGGCTTGTAACCTTATCCTGTTTCATAGAAGCAGGAGGGAGAAATATTGAGACTAATTTCACCATTCGTTCTTTACCAGCTACTTAAACGATTCCCTAACAGTCGCTCTTGGCTCAGTCTCATTTACCGATATGGACCTATTCTTTTAGCAAACCAGCTTTGCAAATCTCAATTCGGTAGGGACAATATTTTTCCAATTTTCAAACTTTTCCAACTTGATTGTTTATGATCTAACTGAGCATTTTTGAGACTGTTTCTTTCTCATTTTTATTTCGATTACTTTTCTTTTTATTTACTGTGAAAAGAATTGACATTTGAATTGCTAGACATCGTGTTCTATGTAGCTTCCACGCAAGGGCAGTTATTGTATTAGTAAATGTGACATTGAGTTATGCTAAAAGATTTGGCGTTGCTGAAAATGAAGTTTGTATATTGTGTATTCTTAGGAAATGAAGCAAGCATTGCTGTCAAAGCAAAAAACATAAAGCAGACAGGTAGAAACTACAGTTGATCCTGATTTTAATATTATTGTTTGTGTTTCCTGTACTCATGCTTGTTGAAAATTTGAGGATCCTTTCATAAATCTTGTTGTTTTACGTTTTAAGTAGGTCGTCCATGACAGTTTTCCGCCCTGTTTATAACATTGGGTAAATCGTAGAAAGATTCTTATTACTTTGCTTTTAATTCTATGCCATCCTTAACAAGAATTGAGATGATTTGTAGTGTTCAGTTTGATAATTCTTTGCATCTTTCTTAATTTTTTGATAGAAATGATATCAGATCTTCGAGAATCTATTTCGCTCATAGCTAAACATTTCAGAAGCACACAGTTGAAAAAGGTATATCGGTAAATTTTTCTCCTTATATCCTTATATTCTAATTCCCTCTGAAATTTTCGATCACTATGTAAGATAGTTTCTGTGATTTCTTGAACAATTTCCTTTTTTCAGGATTTGCATGTTGATTATTCGGTAGACAGTCATGCGAAAGATTACGAAAATTATATCAAAATTGCAAGGTACTTTCTACCATTCAAATAACTTGCCCGATGGGGAATTTTGGCTGAGGTTTGGCGTCATAAAACGTTGCAGTGAATACTATCAATCACTGCAGACACTTTTTGGTTAGGCGTTATTTTTTCTTTCATAGGTAGGCCAAACAATTTCACCCTGGGATTCATAGGATTTTGCACGTTAGTCCTCTACTGAACAACAATGATTTCCGGGCAAGAGTCTTGAAAAATACTTTGAATCTGTCCTTCAGTAGAATTTGCTTTATTTTTTTGTTAATATCCTTTTTCAACAAGTAGACTTCATTTTTCGCAGTTTTCTAATTTTCAATTGTGGATTGAATTATTGTAGGATTGTATTGCTTTTTTCTGAAATATCCGTAATAGTAATTGTATCAATTTTATGGCAGTGATGCAACATTTTTGGAAATAAATTACCTTCCGAAGGAAAAATGAAAGCTTGAGAGGCTCACCTTCACCGCTGCTTTGAACCTTAGTTGACGAGAACACGGCTATGTTTTATAACTAGGTGAAGCTTGGGCCATCAAGGTTCCACTGTTGTCAAAAATTTGTTCTTCTCCCAGCAGCTGTTCCTACAGCGCTATCTTATCTGTTTTTCGATCATTTTGTTTACTTGCTGTATAACAAAGACTTTTAATTTAATAAGGTGGGTCATTTTGCCATATTTTGTACAGAATAATGAGCGAGCTTTCATCATTAGAGGCATCGCGTAGAGGCACGTTTTATAACGAATTTATTTTTGATTATTTTTAGGAGCAAACTACGTCGCGCAAAAGCAGTTGTAGATTTCGAAAGACACGAAGATGACGAGCTTGGCTTTCGTAAACACGACATTATTACTGTATGTGAAGTAATATAAAATAAAATTCATAGATTATATATATAAACATGGTTGTTGATGTCGGTAACTCTTACGTTGTGAGTAAAAACGTAACTTTTATTTCCTTATACTTAACTCTTTGATTTTGCATATTTTGTTAAAGCCCGGATAACAATCTGCAGAGCATTGTCGAGAAATTCTTGGATAACTATAAGGTGTAGATTTTATGGCCAACCCTTTTAGTGATAGTCAGCGATGTTAACCTGGTGGCTTTTTTGAAATTATCCGGCTTATTGTGTCCTTTGATATCATTTGAAAGTTGGTTCCACTCCATATTAGCCATAGGCAGTAAACTAAACTTGGTAAAGACTCTTCTCTTGATGTTTGGAATTAAAAATAGAAATCATCGTAACTTTGACGGTTGAAGACTGTGCGTGGATGGGAATTAAGATCTTCAAGCTTATACTCTTTCTTGTTTCAGATTATATCTCAAAAAGATGAGCATTGTTGGATAGGAGAGCTAAACGGGCTGAGAGGTATTGCATGTTTTATTGCAGAATTCTTCGCTGATCATTCTCTTTTTCATCGGATAAAACATCCCTGTATAAGAAAAATGATAAGTTCTGTATGACTCGAGACAAGTTTTTTTTGAGTTTTTAAAACTTTGCATGTTCATTTTAATATATTATGAACAAGACAACTATCTGTTGGACTAAATTAGTATTTTCTTATAAGGCTGGTTTCCTGCTAAATTTGTGAAAGTCCTAGATGAGAGAAGCAAAGAGGTAAGGCCTTCTGAATTCGATTTCTATACTTGTTATTTAGAAATTTGGTTTTTGTTGGTTTTAGGTCTCTGTTGTAACACACTCGTTTCTCCCTGTCTCGGCTAATCTTAAGATATTTAACGTAATGTTTCTCTTGATTTAGTATCTAACCAACTACGTCAAACCAGCCTTTAGCCACATTAGTAACAGCCGAGTGAGTATCGAAGTGAATAACAAACGAGGACCAGCCTCTAGTGGTGCAACAGGAACATCAATCGCAAATTTGTATTGTTGCGTTTAGATCCCAGTTTAGCTGTTTTTATTGTTAATCAATAATGTCTTCTTTACTGAAATCTGGAAACTGTACCAAATAAACTAAGATTTACTTTAATGGCACCTGTATCAGAGTTACATCTACGCAAATCAACGAAAAGGTGATCAAATGCAGAATCAATACGATAATTGAAGCTGTTGGAATTTTATTTATTATTTTAATGCAGTACACATTGGCTGGTGATGACACGGTTTCAGAGGCTGTAACCGACCTTGTAAGAGGACAGTAAGTAATTGTTTGAATTCATTTATATTCATGTGTTCCAAGTACAGGACATAGTTTCAAATAAAGTAGTTTCAATCAATGTCTGCATTTTTAAAACTACTACAAATACAACTTAAAATGACCTACTCGAGATTTCACCGTGAATCTCAATATCAAAGAACTCTCGTCAGTTTCATTGAGCTGAAGATGCAAATGTCTTTCTTGTTATAAATTCGTTCATCCTTTTTAGTTAATTTCGTTGCATCTAATTTCATTTAGCTTGTGCTCTGCCGTGAAGAATATCCTTGAGCATGGCATAAGGAGTCAAACGATATTTGGGTCAACAGGACATCCTTGGCTTTTCATTGAAGAGGTACTCATGCATGCCTTAACTCTTAATTTTCCATGTCATTCTTGCAATACATTGGGAGCGGTGCTGCTTATAAGCAAAATATTTTTCGCTTTTTGCTGTGCGTGTCTTGTAATCAACTGACCAAAAGTCATTAGCTACTAACGTCATCTCACTCGTATGTCCTGTTTAAGCAATAAGACATGGAACTCTGCATGATGTGTGACATTTTTTAATTTCCGAATTTCAAGGGCCTTTGATTTATCTACCGATTTCTTATGTTTTATGCATTATTTAATAGACCAGGCGGAGAATATGGGAATGGTCACCCGGGGGCGAAATTTATGGGACCAAGTGCATTTGGTCAATTCAAGGGTGCTGATTTTGAAAATCGATGTTATACGGGGATTTTGGGGGGCCATCAGCCTCGTTTTCGTGTTTAAAGTCTCGTTTTTTGTAGATAAATGAAACCAACGAGAACACAGTTTTAAATCGAGATAGGTAAAATCTTAAAATAGATTAATTATCTTTACTGATCATCAATGTTGAAAATTGAAATTAGGACTGTTAAGGGGGCCAACAGCCTCACTTTTATGAAGATGAAATTCCGCAATTGTACAATTTCTATCTCTCGAGGGACATCTTAAAAGGCCCAAATGCATAAGAATATGTTGGACCTACAATTGTCCTCCATAAGGGCTATGCAGCGCTGTTTTATCACTAAATGATAAACAACACTAATGGTAATGCTAGCAGATCATCTAAACAAAGTCATTTTTGAAAGTTCTTCAAAGGCGTCTTCAGAGTCACTGTACTCGTCACTCTTAGTTTCCAGCTCTTCGTTGACTTCAGCTTGTTTGAGCAAAAGCTCCGAGGTATCTTCTGGTTAGCAGGTATCACATCAACGAACTGATCCTGCTTCATCTCAACATCATCTACTGGGACGTTCAACTGAAGCAACAAACCATCAGCTTGTCTGAAAAGCATAGCGATGAAGTTTGCACGCAGAATATGAAGCCTTAAGGTTTTCTTTACATGTCGGCAGGAGACTGACAACGAGGATATTCTTTTCTCTTTCGAACTCATGCACCAACAACTTGTGTCCCAGCAGATTCACTGACGGTATTCTCTGGTTTTCATTTAACACCCATAAACTCATCGAAACCATAGTCAATATCTAAACCATTGACGAGACAAACTTAAGAGTAGTTTCCAGACTCAGTAAAATGGCTGTTATATTAAGCTTTTTTCAACACCGCCTCCAAAATGCTTGCTTTCCCTTTCTAAAAAACTGGAAACAGTCGCTGCCAGAAAACGTGTGTAGGTCAAGAAGTGCTAGAAGTAGTGCTCTCTTTTTCTCGATCTCGAAGGTTTGACGTTTCATGTCGATATCTTTATTTGTTTTCATTGCCATTATCCATGAGAATCCTCGTACCGCCGAATTTATTTGAGAAGAACAATGCTAGAATGTCGATGTCTCCAGAGGGAGGTCGAATATTGACAGCATCATCAGACGAAAAGTTTCCAGCTTTACCCAACGCCACCAACTTCGTAACTGCTTCTTCGTGGTTACTAGCCCAGTTTTCGAAAACTTCAACATCATCCTCTATAATTTTTGTACACTGAGTTGTGTTTGAAATTATAACTTTTCGGCTAAATTGTTCGCTAATATCATCAATTATTGCAAGCTGAAGAAGTTTAAACAGCATTTCTTTGTCTTCTCCATTACGGAGGAAGCTATTGAAACAATATGGCACTTGCATGACGGGACTAATCAATTAGTATCTCTCACTCACACCTCTTTTAACCCTTTCAGGAAACTATTTTCGTTTACTGGGCTGAAATTGTAGCAAGGATTTTGGTCGCAATTCGTCTGATTGTAGATGTAGGGCTAATCAAACTTCGTGGGGCTGAGACAAGGTCCAAGCAGTACGTGTTCAATTTCTCCGCAGGTGGTAGTTCATCGGGGCCAACGATTGTAACGTCACTCATGGCAGCAATTAAAAACTTCGCTCGTAATGGTCTTCATGATGGCAGCATTTACTGTCCTGAGAGGCATGGATACGGGTGCAAGTGGAAGTTATAGAGTCGTCTCAAGATCTATACGGCCACGTGCTTGTTCGGGTGTGAAACTAAAATGCCAAAATGACCCTTTGAAAGGTGGCTCTTTGAAAGTCAGCCTAGTCTTCACTGATTAATCCTTGTAGGTTGTTAGAGACTCTCTTGATAGGACCAAGGAAGACTTCATCTGCAGAGCTCTTTGTCAAACTCACTTTAAATTCCTCCATCCGATCTTTTCCCCTAGCCTCAACGAGCATCTGCTCTACGGGATAGTCAGCCACAAAATTGTGCAGCCTTGTGAAGGTCTTGGCTTAATGGATTGATCCTTCAAAGCCTCAGGCGCAATATTCATGTCGCTATGATTTTCAGACAAGCTGATAGTTTGAGGCTTCAGTTGGATGTCCGAGTAGATGATGTTTGAGATGAAGCAGGATCGGTTCGTTGATGTAATACCTGCTAACTAGAAGATACGAGTACAGTGACTCTGAAGACGCTTTTGAAGAACTTTGAAACGAACTGACTTGGTTTGGATGATCTGCTAGCATTACTATTAGTGTTGTTTATCATTTATAACAGCGCTGCATAGCCCTTATGGAGGAAAATTGTAGGTCCAACATATTCTTTTGCATTTGGGCCTTTTAAGATGTTCCTCGAGAGATTGTACAATTACGGAATTTCATCATCATGAAAATGAGGCTGTTGGCCCCCTTAACAGTCCTAAATTCAGTTTTCAACAAAGATAATTAATCTACTTTAAGATTTTACCTATCTCGATTTAAAACTGTTTGCTTGTTGGTTTCATTCATCTACAAAAAAAGGAGATTTTAAACACAAAAACGAGGCTGATGGCCCCCCAAAATCCCCGTATAACATCGATTTTCGAAATCAGCACCCTCAAATTGACCAAACGCACTTGGTCCCATAAATTTCGTCCTCGGGTGACCATTCCCCTATTCTCCGCCTGATCTATTACAGAGATTTTAAACAGGGTTACAAATAAGCAATGCTTTTCATGCCTACATGCAAGTTAGTCAAACCTAAGTTTATGTCAGTATAATAACGTGGAAAGAATTTGGAAGAAATAAAATTAAAGAATGAAACTACAGCAATGCTATCCATTTAGAGCCGCACAATAGAATATATAATTTTATGTATGTTTAAAAGGACGAAAGAGTCTGAATGAGAAGTAATTAAAACATGAGAAAGTACCGCGATTCTATCTATGCAGGGCCCAAAGACAAATGAATATAAATTGATGTATTTTAATAAGAGGGAAAGATTTTGAATGAAAAGTAATTAAAAAATGAAAAACATGCAAAGCTATCCATACAGAGCTGCCGCACAATATAATTTAAATTGATGTCAGTATAATAACAAGGAAAGAGTTTTAATGAAAAGTAATTAGAAAATGAAACTGACGGAAAGATATCCATACAGAGCCGCCAATCAATAAAATATAAGTTAACGTCAGTATAATAACGAGATAAGAGTTTGAATGAGAAGTAATTAAAAAATGAAAAACATGCAAAGCTATCCATACAGAGCTGCCGCACAATATAATTTAAATTGATGTCAGTATAATAACAAGGAAAGAGTTT
>JAACYV020123894.1:0-10300 GCA_009936425.2 Chrysaora fuscescens
TATTTATCTATATTATTTATTGCTTATACTATATTACTATGTTACTTTTTATTTGTTGCAGTTTGCTTTTATTTTTTCTTGAAAGTGGCAAGGGAGGGTGCCTGTTTATGTTTAACATCGAGTTCAAGGTGATTCCAGAGCTTAGGTCCACGAAAAGACAAAGCCATTGTTAGTTTTTCGAAAGGGTAGGGAAAAATCATTTTAAGCATTTCCCAGTTTTCTGACATTTCGAGTCGAGTTTTCGAGAAACAAGTCGGAAAGGTACTAGGGCGCGAGAACATTTAGCAATTTGTGCATGATGGTAGCAGTTTCGAAAAGAAAAAGCCTTTGGGCCATTTTTAGTTTTTCGAAAGGGTAGGGAAAGATCATTTTAAATATTTCCCAGTTTTCTGACATTTCGAGTCGAGTTTTCGACAAACAAGTCGGAAAGGTACTAGGGCGCGAGAACATTTAGCAATTTGTGCATGATAGTAGCAGTTTTGCTTCTAAAAATATCACATACAGTTGGCCAGTTGAAGCTGCATATTAGTGACATAGCAGGCGTATCAAAACCACTTTTTATCATATATTTAAATCATAAGTTCATAGAACACTGAGTTACTGTGTTTTAACCAAACTTCGTACCATGACATGGCTTAGGACATTGAAGAAGTTCCTGTTGAGATGAACAGCCTCATACAGAGCTAGTAGGATACCGTCGTTTCCAGAACTGAAAGAAAACAATACATCTATCATAATCATATTATATATCTAAATCTTTGATGAAATTGAATTGATTAATATTTATAATAATTTATGTAGATTTAGATATTCTAGGTTTTCGAGTATTTCAATTTTTTGTTATGTTCAAGTTTATTGTAATTAACCTTTTATTGTTCGATTAATAATTAATTGAATTATTGTTAGTAGTTTAAAGTTTAGATTTAGATTCAATTTTTTTAACTTATGCTTTATCTATTTCAAATATTAAATTGTTATGATTGTTATTAAACTGGTAAGAGGCCATCTCAGTCTAGATACCATTGATTCAAAAAAATAAAACAAAAATAAAATACTAAATAGAGAAAATTGTCAACCACGATGCCTCCTTTTACTATATAATTTCAAATTAGTTAAAGTATGAGCAGAATAACTTATCTCTTATAAAATTAAGTGTTATTCTATTAGTTCAAATAGTTCCTAAATCTCTTGGTTTTTCTGGAACTGTGAAAGAGTTTAATAACCAAATTTCCAATAACACAAACATCTACCCTTCCATTGCCTAATGTCGCTGCAAAAACATTTTTGCCAGTTGTCAGGATAATTTTCTAGATTTCTTGGTTTTAATTGAAATTCTGGTACAGCTTTTTTAAAAGTTATACTTTTAACGCATCAAACTTCTATACCTCCTTTGCTTAAAGTCTCTGTATATAAGCATTTTGACACTCCTCACATCACCAAAGGATACATAAAACTTCATATTGAGTTCATCAACTACTATCCATATTCAATGGATTCGATTCTTTACACTTGAAGCACTATAGATATGTTTATAAACTCTTAACAACATAAACCCCATCTTTATGAAAGATTATGTTTTACCAAAACCAATAAGTCACAATCTCCGAATAAAAACCTTCTCGAGATTCCAAAGATCAGAGCAACCAATTATGGTATCAGATATTCAAGTTTTTCAGGGCAATAAAATCTTCGAGATGAAATAAAATAGCCAAAAAAGGCAATCAATTCAAAAATTCGATCAAAACTTGGTTCATCTCTAATAAATGCGCATGATTTTCAGGTAGCAAATGATTTGTCTCACGCAATATTTGAAGTTGCTTTATGCTATTTTAAATTAGTGTATATCACTAGTTTTAATTAGTGTATATTACATTAAATAAATTGTACAATACAGTTAATACAATAAATAATTAATCATCAAACAAAGATGTTTAAGAATATTTGTTTATTTACCTTAGAGGGACGTAGCTGCCATCAGGTCCAACAAACATGCTCCCAACCTTTGAAAATTAGAGAGAAAGAATAAATAAACAAATAAATAAAAACCTTGTAATTTGTTCCCCGATTGTTAGAGAGCAAGAAAAGTGATCGAGGGGATAAAATAAATTGTGCCAATTTGCAATAATGCAATGGTGGCCTGGCTGCAAACACAACTGAAACATAGATCTATACATCCATACATCTAGACATCCATACACATAAGTATCTACTACAAGAAGTAAGTAGACATAGATCTATACGTCCATACATCTAGACATCCGTAAATCTATGTATCTACTACATTTAGCAAGTAGACATAGATCTATACGTCCATACATCTAGACATCCGTACATCTAGACATTCGTAGGTCTATGTATCTACTACATGTAGTAAGTAGACATATTTCTATACGTCCATAAATCTAGACACCCGTACGTCTATGTATCTATTCTATGTAGTAAGTAGACATAGATCTATACATCCATACATCTAGACATCTGTACATCTATGTATCTACTACATGTAGTAATTAGACATAGATCTATACATCCATACATCTAGACATCCGTAGATCTATGTATCTACTACATGTAGTAAGAAGACATATTTCTATACGTCCATACATCTAGAGATTTATACATCTATGTATCTACTACATGTAGTAAGTAGACATAGATCTATACATCCATACATCTAGACATCCGTACATCTATGTATCTATTACATGTAGCAAGTAGACATAAATCAATACGTCCATACATTTAGATATCTGTACATCTACGTATCTACTACATGTAGCAGGTAGACATACATCTATATATACGTCTATACATTATAAAATTCTTAATAACAGGAAAACAAGCTTACAATGCTCGACAGCTTCTGAAAAATACCAGTAGATTCAGGCTCTTCATTTGCCTTTTTGATCGCAAATTTTCTGCAAAAACAAAATAAAATGTGAGTATCGATGCTAAAATCCTGTGAATGCATGTGAACGAAGGCAGCAAAAGATATGAACGGAAAATACAAAGTGATATAAAGGACTATTGATAGAACTTTGATTGGTTTTATGTCATGAAAAATCTTTTGATCTAAGGATTGCTGAGTTGTTACTTATTTTGAGTGAGATAAATGGACTAGCAAGACACCTAAATCATAATAACGTCATCTGCAAATGAAATTTAACAACTAGATAATTGTACCTGTTGAAACTTGAAAGACTATCTTTGATCACTAATCCATGTCCCTGTTGAAACGAAAAGATAAGTTAAGGCTTCCAGTGACAGCTAATTATTGTACTGATACAGTAAGATATCCAGGAATAATCAGCAATAACACTTTGCATAAAAGAAACAAGCGATGCATGCAAGGTATCGGACAGAGGCAGCGAATGCCTCTGGCGTATGCTTGGTCATACAATTTTTTTATCAAGCAACCAGTCAGTAAGCAACAAGGACTGGACAGCCAAACTGCTAAAAAACTTTTGGGGCTGAGCCATGCTAACCTAAGCTACCACAAAAATTCAAACACCCATTACTCGGACGGCAAAAGGACGTCTAAAAGCCAATTTGATTCCAACCCATCTTATCAATGTTTGTTTTTGTGAAAATCAACTCCCTTCTCGCATTTATTTATAATTGACGTTCAGTTAACTACATGAAACATTGCACAAGGCATCAAGGCAACAGTTACAAATGTTAGGCAAATTATAGTTTTTGTACTCAAGCAACTATTAAGCAACTTTTAGGGCTGAAATCAATAATTTTAAGCAACGTTGAGGGCTGGAGCAAACCATAGTTGCTTATTAAAAAATTGTATTTTGAGAAGTGATGAAAATACAGCAGCTCAATTAGAACTGACATTCGCTGTTAAAAGTGATAGGCGTTTTATTGGACGTGAAGACTAAGGAGTAAGTTCCTTACATTAATAAAGAACGGTTTGAATCAGCCAAATCTAAAAATATATAGCATTACAGAACTTAATGATGTCAGAGATATAGCCAGATGTAGAGGGTGCTGGAAGTACCTATTCTAACCACAGTTAACATTTTAAAGTATCTGAAATAAGATCATTTTAAATGTATGCTCCTGTTTATAAAAAAATAATAATAATAATTCGTCATAAAACAAGCTAAATTACTTAATAAATGTTGAATAAATTTGAATTGAATTGTCTGGATTATCTCCATATTTACAACTACGTTCACCCTGAATTCATGCGGATATTTATCTTTATAGAAACATAATAATCAAGAATTTCCAACTTTTCTGACTTACATTCAGAGCCATTTCGTCATCAAGAATTGATAATTTCACAACATATGGGTTTGCTCCCTGGAGAAAAGATAAGAAGTACCGATTAATTGGATTGATAGGCACATGCGCTTGCTATCTTCACAAGGCGTGGGTTTCTGTGCTGAGACCAGGTGAATCACTGAATAGCAGAAGGCTGATCTAAGCTGTGCGGCCTCAGTTCTTCGTCTCGATATGATGTTGATTGGAACTTTAACTTGCTATCTTCTTAATATATGGGTTTAAGCGCTAGGCACAGAAGACCACTGAATAGCCCAAGGCTAGTCTAAGCAGTGTGACCCTTGTCCTTCCTCTCGAGGTGGCCACAACCAGCGCGTGGAGTTCTTTTCTTTGCATGGAACTATTGAGAGCTGGCAATTCTCTCCTCACTCCTTTACAACAGGTTTGGACTCCCTCACATCTTACTCACTCGCATCTAGGGTTGTGCTTCCAAGATTTCGTGATTTCTTATGCCATTTGCCTGGAATTACAGAGAGCTGGCGACTATCCTCACATTTTCATAGAGAGTTTTAACGAGGATGACATTAACAAAACTTCAATATCTTTTGTCGTTTTTGAGTTATGGCCGTGTGAAGGAAGGAATTTATGACGTCATAGCAGGGACTTTTCTAATGTTACAGACCAAAAACAATTAAAAAAATAAGGCCCGGGAAAAAGCCTGGCAATAGCTCAGAAATTTAAACATTCCGATTCGGGGCTCGATAATGAAGATATGGTACAATTATTACTCATACATTGGTCTGTGCCTTGAAACAGGTTCCTGCTACGACGACAACAGACGACGCCGGGAGGGCCCATTGTATCAAGTTTATACGCCTTATCTCACTCTTTATGTATAACACTTTATTCTCTTCTTAATAAGTGGAAGAAAATCTAAAAAAACCAACCTCGTGCTTTCTGTAATTAATCAGCAGCGTCAGCAAAATTGCAGCTTCGTATCCATGCTCTGCCCTTAACACAGGATTTGCCAAAAGCTAAAAAAAGAGGCACACAAACAAGAATAAGTCTTGTCATAAGTGGCATTCAAATCAGACGGTCACAGGAATATGGTCCAAGTTAACTTTGGGGCTTTAGGGGAGTTTAGATGAATATGAAAAGGGTTCAATTTTATCACAAATCTTTAAGAAATATGAAAGTGGTGGGATATTGATCCTTCAGAACGGCGATTCTCTTGCATTACTCTTCACTCTAAGCTTTCTGTTATGCATTACTCTTCACTCTAAGCTTTCTGTTATGCATTACTCTTCACTTGAAGCTTTCTTTTATGTATTACTCTTCACTCAAATTACCTAATGTGTAGAAGCATTTTAAGTCTTGCCCATCAATAGACTCCAATTATAAAAAATTGCCAACTATGAAAGATACATGGTGGATCACATCAGATCATAAATATATTGACTTACTTGGGTAATTGTCTCAAATACACTATTCAACATCAGGTATTCCAACAGTGTGTTTTGACTGACATTTTCCACAGCCTGCAACGAATTTTCATAGTGGGTGAGTCCCAATCAGGTGAACTCAAAGCTTCAAAATGGACTCATCACTTTTTGGGAGTTATAAATTAATAACAATAATAGTTGGTATAGCCGCAAGAAGGCAAATTGTTGAATAGGATGAAGATTTAAAGTGGATCTACCATTTTTTGGGAGTTTTTACGCATGGAAAGAACTTTGATAGTAACTAATAAAGACCTTAACAAAACTTCGATATTTTTGTCGTTTTAAGCTATGACCGTGTGAATGAATAAATTGATGATGTCGTAGCAGGAACCTACTCAAAGGCACAGTTACAAGGCCCTGTTTCGTTCTACGACACGACTTAATCGTGTACGAGAATCCGCCTACGTGTTGTAGTTGATCATATGCTCGTTAAAATTGTTGCACTGCCGAGCAGTTGATGACTTCGCTTGGTAAGCTGTTCAGGCCATTAATGACTCGTTGTGTGAAAAACTTTTTAGGAACGTTTGAGTTACACCTCTTCTTAAATAGTTTGAGTTTGTGTCCTCTTGTATTGCTTTGCTTCAATTCGAAGAGCAAGGACGGATTAGTGTCCATAAAGCACGTTTATAGTTTAAATGTCGAAATCATGTCCCCACGTTTTCTTCTGTATTGGAGTGATGGCAGGTCTAATGCTCTTAATCGATCACCGTACAACTTTTCTTTGATCGTTTTTACTAGTTTTGTGGCTCTGTGCTGTAAACTTTCAAGTCTTTGACGTGCTTAATTACGTAAGGGCTTCATACAGCTCCAGCGGACTCCAGTTAAGGTCTAACTAAACTCTTGTACTAATTTTTCAGGAATGTTAAAAGGAACTTACTGTTGCAATTATCAAAAGCAGCTTCATGATGAGATTTCGAAGGCTAACTGTGAAAGAGATAGTTCAGAGATTTAAGACATAAACAAAAATATAACATAAATGAGCAATGAGGAAATTTCGCCGCTGCCTGGTAGTATTGATAAACTGTTAGTATTCTCATTCTTCCTTTGTTGGATACATGCCTTAAGAATTAGGATTGATCATAGTGACCGTGCTATTAGATTGTTAATCTTTTGCTGACCTATAATGATGGCCAAACCATTTGCCCACTTTCCTAAGCTTATTTAGCTGGTCATTGCTATTCTCTGCACTTCACTGCCGGCCGCGCGCCTCAAGCAGCCTGAAGGTCTGAAGGTTGGAAGGCATTATGCTAATAAAGTGCAATGTCTGCAACCAAACATCACTTATTGAGAACAAAGACAGTTGTTTAACTTTGGAGGATTTATTGAAGAAAGGCAGAATGCTTTCTACGGATATTTTCAAAACTCAAAGAAATCTCAATCCAAGTTTCAAGAAAAAAACTTTTGGAGAAAGATATACCATACACCCCGTAGTGGCAAAATAATGTTGTAATAATAAAACCAAAAATGACAGGGTATGGTAATGAAAATGTACGTTTTCTTTGATCTAGAATACGCCATGAGATGCCATCTTCCATAAAAAAAGTCCCGTGCGCTTAAGAGCTTAAAGCGAAAAAATTAGCCTACAAGATTGGATGAAATTCTACTACACACCACAACTTCTGTAGCATCTATAAACGCGATGGGTGGAACAAGATCATGCAATTGTAACATAGTTCCACTTATTGCCAATTACAATCTTTGACTTCTGAGGCAGATAGATAACTGCAGGGTTCCCAGATTTGCATGGGAAATATGCCAAATAATGTAAAAAGAAAACCTGTTTGTCCAAAAATAATCTAAGTTTAATCCCCTCCGCAGTGGAGGCTGGTAGCTGCGCAGAGAATATCTAAAACAAAGTATTTGCGTTTAATTCTAAAGTTCTTGCTGTAACATATAACGATAGATTGGCTTCACAGAAAAAATTCCTTAACAGTATTTCTTTAGATGAATTTTTTTTCTATTTATGCAAGAAAATCGTGAAGGGACGGCCTAGGGCTATGATGAATATTATTGTACTACTTTTACTACTTTATTTTACTAATTTTAGCCAGTGGCATGGTGGATATAATCTCTATCTGCAAACAATAAGAATATTATAGTATCAATATTCAGAATATTTGATTTACACAAAATCTTCTTACCTGAATAATCACCCAACAAGAATGCATTCAGTCGCTCTACCATTCCCTTAATTAGAAGAAAGAACACTTTAAACATCAATTTTAAACATATTTATTAAGATACGTCTTCATTATTATACCCTGCCGTGGCCTAGTGGTAGAGTGCTCGCCTCTGGTTCGGAATGTCGTGGGTTGAATTCCTGGCCGAGTCATACCAAAGACTTTGGAAATGATACTCAATGCCTCTCTGCTAAGCACTGAGCCAGACTGTCCAAGTAGAATTGAGTGTGAATGGTTCTTGAACCAGGGATAGGAGTCACGCCAACCACTACCCGTAAGCATAGCAGCGAACGAAAGAGGAGTCTTCAAGTCGCCTCCGACTGCAGTCGATCAACAACTTTTAAGAGAGCACAAAAGAAGCAGAGATTTCTCAAAATATTACGAAGGGGTTTACCAAATCCGGGTTGCAAGAAGCATTGAATAGCGCAATGAAGCAAGAAGCTCTATTTAGATACTCCTCTCTTTTTAGTTAGTTATCCATGCATGATGCTTCCTGCGGTCAGCCGCCATCCTTTTCAAAACTGCTATCTCTCTTCCTGTCCGTCTCTTAAAAATCACCTTCCCGTTCTCTCACCGGTATTCTTCTCATTCTCTTTCCTTCTCTTATCAAATTCGCTATCGTATCTCCCCTTCTTACTTGGTGTCCTGGTGTCCATAGTACGGGGTCTATCTCTATTTATCCACCCCATTTTTAATCAAATACGCTCCTTAGCGTCCCCTCTAGATCCACTAAAACTGAAGTCATGTTTGGGCCTTAGCGAGGCTCCGATTGCGGGTGAGGCATAAATAGTGCTTGAAAATAAATAGTTGTTTTTAAAGTGGATTGATTTAAAACAAATATTAAAGACAAGATTTTGAATCGGAGTGGTATTAAAGTGGACCTACCACTTTTTAGGATTTTGCATTTATTGGAAAAAGCTTTGATAGTTATATGGATGACTTTTTACAAAATTTTAATGTCTTTTGTCATGTTTGAGTCAAGGTCGTGTGAAGGAAGGAATTTATGATGTCATAGCAGGGATCTGTCTTAAGTCACAGACCAAAAATAAAACGAAATAAGGACCTGAGACAAAACCTGGCACTAGCTTAGAAATATAAAAATTAAAATAATATATCAATGGTCAGAATGCACCCATAACCCACTGAGGAAGCTAATCTGGGGCTCAATTCTGAAGATATGCTACAATTATTACTCATACCATGGTATGTGCAAAAGGCTCGTACAGCCTCTGAGATTAGATCCCGTCTCTCCTGCACCTATTTTCTGCCAATTTTGATAAGTTGAGTTTCTAATGATCGAGATATGTGGAATCAAAATATATATACACTTTTACCTGAAGATATATATCAGCATCGTCAAAACCAACGAGAATATTAATGACATCGAAACCAAAATCTGAGAAATCCTTCTTGAATATGCCCTTGATTAGCACACACATGGTCTAGAAATGAAATACAGTTACTGATAATGATTTACAGCCTTTTTGACTGCACAAATATTAAAGGAGAATCCTTTTCATTAAACAACAGGGAAAACCAGATATCAAAATACTTGTTATAAAGGTTGGAAGGCATCATGATAATCTAGTGCAACGTCTGTAACCAATCATAACATATTGATGAAGCGTAAGCGAAACGTCAAACTTGAGTTATCTATATTTTCGAATTCTTTATTAAATTTATATAGTTGATAGTAAGGAGCTTTTGATTTATTATTGAGAACAAAGTTAGTTAATCAAATGTGACCTGAAGGGAATTTTTTATTTATGCAAATGGTTACAATCCGTTTGGAACACAAATTTCGACAAATGTTAGGACAAAACAGTTGCATTTTGAGTTCTGAGATGCTCTTGAAGAAATAAGCAAAGATTGGTTGAAATTGGTCGCAATTAGTTGCTGATGGAAAGGATAATATTTCCGTTTTTGTGCTAGTAAGCTGTATTGAATCATATCCCTTTGTGTTGTTCAGTTTGTCAATAGTGAATTCTAGGCCGCATCCCGGAATTAGTTTTAGATTTTGCTGTATTTATTTGCTCAATTAGACAAACTAATCATGTGAGCACAATGTAACTTCTTTTATTAATTTATGACGCAAAAACACTTGACCAGCGGAAAATTACAATAAATAGCAATGAAATATGCGTGGACCAGGAACGAAACTCCGGTGCTTCCTTATGGTAAGCACTAGCTATTCTTACGCAACTAGGGACTGTAAAATTTTGGCCCTGAAATCATTGCAAACACAACAGGCTGCCCTTTAGAAGAGTAAAACTTGAAGCATCTAGCATCTGCAGTTGCTTCAAATATGTTAAGGTATCAATTGAAATTAAGCATGACCATACCTGAAGAGCATTGACAATTTTTATTTGATGATCTGATCTCAAG
>JAACYV020124005.1:0-10296 GCA_009936425.2 Chrysaora fuscescens
AAATAACCAAGTAATAACACTGTGACGTAAAGAGTCACGTTAAATAACCAAGTAATAACACTGTGACGTAAAGAGTCGCGTTAAATAACCAAGTAAGAGCACGAGAAAAGTAAAGAGCATCTGCAGCATGAAAATGTCTCTGATTGGCTAAAAGGCTATTTTCTAATTTCCATCTCCCGAAAACAAAAAGAAATAGTATATAGACAGTATATTATAAAGTAATAGCTATGTTCTATGGTTCTATGCACATACTGTACATGCCACCTGCCAACGGTATCAGGGTTGTAATGGTTGTATATACATAATTTGGATATACATAATCGTAATATATCATAATATAAAACATTTTATAATAAATGTAATCATGTCCTGGCAATAATGTTTGACCAAGCATTGATGAGCTTGCAGTCTTCCTCTTCAAACTGTGATACACTGCAGCACACATCTTCCACTTCGCCAGCTTCCACACTTTTTGAATGTTTACAATCTGGTGAACCATCGGTATATTTGCCCATGCAGGTTGCGGTTCCAATCTCGGGATACATGTACCCTCTACTACGAACAGTCTTGCGAATAATGTAATTTTATAGTGTAGTTTCCATCAAATTGGAAATTTAACAGTTTTCGCTTCCAGTATTTCTCCATTATGAAAAAGAAGACACTGCGGGCAAGTGCCAGATCCACTGCGAGAGCCATTTGGTAGATCCACTACCAATCTTTGCAGTTGCCATTACAGAATTTTTTTGCGATTATGTAGCTATTATGAAGCAGATCTAGTTTAAGCCTATATCTTGTTCCTTCAAGGGTCGTTTCATCCTTCTTAACACAACAATATCAGATAAAGCGAGCTTTGTTCTTAGGATATCCTCATAGCCAATCAGACTCTTTCAACCCATTCAACCATGGAAATTACGGTATCCCATATTAAGCAATCCGTTTTAACATTTGATTAAACTCGCATCATCATGTTGAATGCAAAAATGTAGTAACTTTGGCTCTTATAGCCTCGATTTCGCCCACATAGCAGCCTCGATTATCGAACAGAAAATCTATATCTATCAAGTGTCTCATGGCACAGATTACAAAAGGATACTAGAATAATATTGTTCATAGGGAGTCCATAACAGATTAGAGTAGAAGATTCTATGAGTTTTACATTTAGAAAGAAAGAAATATAGAAAGATTTTAATGATGACAGGATGTATAATGGCGGTAACTTTCAGGTAGTACATTATTGCATAAGTACTATGATTATTGTAACCCCTAGCTTTGTGAGTTAGTGTGAATATTGATGGTAAGAAGAATTTGTGAGTATTAACAATTGTCATTAAATCAATCCGAAGATAAAAGTAATTTTCAGTTGCAATCTATAAAGTGAGTTTGTTGCAGAGAAACCGAGTTCCGGATAGCAACAAAGACACGATCTTGGAAATTCTGTTTGGTGTCCACAAGTTTATCCGGTGCACAGTGGTTTCTTTCCATACTGGTCCGGTGGAGGAATGCCAAGTCAGGCGTAACGGACACTCAGGACTGCCGGAATCAGGCGAACGCGGCGGGGTCAGCGGGATAGTATTTCGACTTTCTTTTTCGTCAATCACGGTTGTTTTTATCATTGTTCATGTTATTCAGTTTTTAAATTAACAATAGATTTTTTCAAGCCATCACTTGAAACAAAGTCAATGGTTGAAAGAGACAGATGCAATAGCGGAAAAATCTGGAGAACAGACCGTCCACCCACATACCAATACTTTTGCATATATTATTCGAATACTTTACGATGCATTGACAAATCGATATTTCAAATACTGTGTGTTTGGATTCGTCTGCAATATTTATATCAAATCTTCTTTTAATAAATTTAAGAAGGCACTTAGATAGGCATATTTATTATAGGCCGTGGATTGAGTCTTGCTAACCCGATGAAACAAACTGATAAGCAGACTTTGGTAAACGATGACATCACAGCCTCGCCACCTGTTAAAGACTGAATGTTATAGATAAGTTAATATGACCTTCAATATGCATCAATCTTCAATTTTTGTCTTTCAATCTGGCGATATCGAATTGGAAAAAAACTTTGCTGATTTTGCACAGTTGTGAATTGGATTCATAAACTGGCGCGTCGGAAATGCAAACAATAACAGGAGTCATGGGACGGAAAATTTTCTATACGTTTTTAATAGTAAGCATATAAGTGTGAACGGGGTTTAAGTCATTCTTAGGTATTTTTCGTTTACACAAAAAACCGTAGAATCATGTTATTATTCATTTGCCATCCGGCCCCAATCAATCAAGCTACACAGTAATAAATTCATTACAAAGTACCCAATTACATGGCTGATTCTGCGATGATACACGATTTAAAACAATGTGTTACTTTTGAGATATCAATTAACTGATTTTACCTGTATGATATTTTACCATGTTCAACCGATGCAGGACAGAGGTGAAGAAACTAGAAATTACACGCATCTGCATGACTTACGAATATATTGTTGAGATATGGATTTGAACCCCATCCAGATCACGTTATTTGATAACAAAGAATTACACCATGCAGTATTTGTCATAACATCCATCTGGTCTTACTTCTTCGTTTACTTCTAAGATGAATGAAGCACTTGGATTTTCTTCTGTATGATTTGTTCAGGAAACAAATATTTTTTCATGACTGATTCCAGTTCTCCAAGGGCTCTCTCGGCATGCCATTTCACACGTTCAGATTTTTCACTAGCAGCAGTGATTTTAAGTAAACGATATAAATCTTTCAATATTGAACCAATAGCCTTGGAAAAAGTATACTCTTATTATTCCTATGTAACAAAATGCATTTGCAGAGTATTTCTACCATATCAGAGAAAGGCCACAATGTAAAAGCACATTTGAAAGTCTCGCCACTGCTAAGCATAAACACCCTGTGGTAGGCAAATATATTTCCGAAAAACGTATCGTTCCCGGGAAATGCTTGTATTTAACAACCACGAGCCAGCTTTTATGACAAATAGGAGAATTTTGATTACATTTCCAGTAAAACTGTTCATCTCCAGGGAGACAACGAAGCCGTGCCTAGAATAACTTTGGCACAAAAATAATCATTGTTGCAACCTCTATCCACAAAGATACGATGGATTGGTGAAATAGAAAAAACATTAAACACTGCAATTTTCTATATTCCATACCCAATTGCTGCAAACAAGATATCATTATATTTCAATTATAAGATCACGCTAATTCGGAAGTAATATAAGTAGAAATATAATAATATTATGAGTGTGCATATTTTTACCTCAATTGCATCTTGTCCAAGGCCTTCAAGAAGCATTGTCACAACAAGCAGAGCCGCTTCTCTTACTTTGCAATCAACATCAGATCTTAATACAGTAGAAATGCATGTCATTATCTGCAAAATCAATTGTATGCAGATATTAGATCCTCGCGCATTCAAACATTTTGGATTAAGGATTCTGAGATATCAATGTAAATCAATGAAAGTACCTCGTGTATAATTGAGCCAATCGAATATCTAAGAAGTTTGCAAACATCTGCAATGTTTGAAAGGCTACTAGCTCTGACGTCAGCATCATCATCTTTAACCCCAGTTAAAAGGGAGGAAAGAAGCAGTTGTGAATACATAGGTAACAAAGAGCCACATTGCCTTGTTGCCTTCACAAGTGCTTCTCCTATCTTAAGCCGCATTTCACTGGAGTGACGAGTCTTTTTCGTATGATTTCCATTTCCTGAAAGACAAATAGACAACATATAGCTTACTAGAAAGCGAAAGATACCTGACTTGTTCAAGCTGAATCTAAACGGAAGAGATTAAAAACTAACACCCACGTTAGAAACCAAAAAATCGATGCAAAAAAATAGACTTAGTTGCTTTAAACTTTTACAATAAATGACATACAAGATTTCGAGCACGATGAGCCCGGAAAGCCTTTGAAAAAAGGATTAGTATATATCCTACTGAAATTACGAAACAGCTTTATTCTAATGATATCCAGGTTTGCAGACTTCAAAACCAAATTAGTGTGCTTTGGAAGCATGGAACGATATTATACATCACATTCGAGATATTCAAGCGCTTGGGCGCTTATAAAACATGAACATTCCATCTGACGAGCGGACGTATTGAACCCAACGTGGAAATATGGGTGTGGATCTCTGTAGCGTTGTATAAGTGGGAACACTGTAATGGGTGACCCGTGTTGATGCATAAATTGAGAGGCAGAACGGCGTGGGCTCAATTCAAAAGTTGTTTCTATATAACACTCACGCTGAGAAAAATTTAATCGAGTTTTAATTTTACATAGATGACAGGCCAGCCTTGATTTGGACATCGCATGCTTAAAGAAATGTGTAAGATTTCAGAAGCATCAAAATTCAGAAGCTGCGGATGATGCTACCAAGAAGTCATAATTAAATCACCTTGCAAACATTTCTCTTCTGCAATCACTTCTGTCTCAAACTCGTTTCCAAGCATTGCGAATTCTCTTGCTAAATGGGGAATTACAACTTCATGTTTGAATTCTGACAAAGAGACCAAACCTTGGATTGCAGCCAGATAAATATAAGTATCATCATGAAACAGGTTGGTCATAAATATGTTTAGCAGTTTGTCTGCATTGCCAAGTGCTTTTGGATTTCGTGCCTCGATAAGACGGGATAGCCGAAGAAGAGAATGGCCTCTTGTTGGAATTAATGGATCAGTTAGCTCAGTTATGGCTGCATCAAATGCTTTTTCGCTTCTCAGATCAATATAATCTGCTGAAAAAGACAAGCATTATCTGATAAAAGATAACCCAAAATTAATAACGGAATTCGTGATTTATTTGTGCAACATGGACCCCTCTCAAATACAGTGCAAACAAGGAATAGTATAAGAGAAATAGGTTGAGCCTCAGTAACTCGAGTATTGTTTAACTCTGAACCCTCTCCTACAGAAATCAGACCATTCATTCGAACCCTCATTAATTCGAACTAATCGCTATTGCCTTGAGGGATCGAGTTATTGAGGTGCCGCTGTAATTTTACTGGTATAAAAAGCCTCAAAGAAAAATGGGGGGCCGCCTTTATGTGCTTTGATTTACCCCTAGCGTAGTCATTCAAAAAACTGAATATGAAGAATAACTTTGCCCTTAGGCATGAGCAATCCCAATAATTATGCAAGAACAGGGGAACCATAAAAAACAAAATTTAGTAAGAAGACCGATTGGCCTTATCAGGGGACCGTAAAAGGGACAAAAGTAAAGTAATACCTTTCTTGGTATTTTTCTTGCACATTGCATCATCGATAATGGCACCATGTGTTCCTATACAAATATGAAGGTCGTTGCATATATGCTGGATGTAAGTTGAACAATTCTGTTCTGAAATTTTCTTCAAAACTGGTAGAAATTCTTGAATCTCGTTGAAATCTTTTTGTAACATCTAGGATTTGAACCAATATAAATTTAATTAATTCAAAGTTGAAAAGAATAATTACATAATTTAAAAAATATATATTTATTATATATATTATATTTATTTTTTAAATATTTATTTAATTTACTGTATTATATTTAGCACATTGCTAAGAACCAAAATTGGCTTCTGTGATTATAATTTATAAACAAGCAAAGTAAGACTGGTAAATCATATTACTCAATAATATCTAATCAACTATGGTAAATCAAATGATTTGAGAAACTCCAAAAATATCTTATGAAGAATGTCATTAATGTTTTAACCAATAAAATGGTTTAACTAATAAAATGCACTAAATGAAATGTAAGAGAATGCAACAAATCCCAACAGCACAATGCTGGAAATTGATAAAGCAAAAAATAATAATAGAAGTAACTAACCTTATCCGCATCTGTGATTACAAGAGATAATATTCCAAGTGCCATACAAAGTGTTTCTTGTTGGATTCCATCTTCAGAAATTATGCCTGGCTGCCTTGTTTCAGATGTTTCTAGGCAACAGCGTTCCAAGGTTAACTTAACAAACTTTAAAGATTGTTTTGGATCATTTAAAACACAATTTCCAAGTTTGTCACACATTGCAGCAAGCATACTGACTAGGGGTATCTTGAATTTTAAGGTTGTGATATTTTCGTAGATATGGCCAAGATATTTTTCTGAACCTATATAACAAACAAACATTGAAAAATTGCATTAAGGTTTCGCAAAGGGGACAGGGCTAGAAGTATTTGTAAGGGCATCATCTTATCTTAACTTTTTACTGAACATAGCTAAAACGTACACAACATAGCTAAAAGTATAGAAGATTAACTGAGGCTCAACCATGTAACAAAATAGAACTTTGCATAGTTATTATATGCAGAATTTTATCATTTCTCCCACAAATTATTAATGTATCTACATCAGGCTTCTCTCAGAGTAGAAGTGGGGGAGGGAGGGGTTGGTGTGTTCAAGCATATACTTTATTAGAATTCTAGTCTACCCAATGCCACATCATACTATTTGACACTGCTGGACTAGGCAAAGATATACTTTATTTTACGACATTGGTCTAGAAATGTTACCTGTTTAATATCACTATCATTAGCAGAATATGCTGATAGCAAAGGATTAGGTTAATAACTTTCTCAGGCATAAGTGAGTAAACAAAAAAAGCATTTGTTTGATATACAGTCTAGGTTAGAGTAGCCTTTGCAAAAATTTGTCTAGGGAACAGGATATTTTGGTAAAAACTAGTTGTCTAGCCAATAGTTGTATTTTGGAACTTTTGATAGCAAACAATATGTGAAATAACCTATAAGTCTTTCTCCTTCTACTAGGTAGCCAAAAAGGGATCTTCCAAAAGCATAAGGAGACCAATATGAATACTGTTGAGTTAACAAGAATCCCTGTCACCTGACATAGTATCTTTCTGTCCATCAGATATGACTGAGAGTTTCTTTAAAAGGCAGATAAAGAAAAGGCCAACTTCATCTCTACTCTTCATGGCAACAAGCAGATCTAATAATCCAACAATTCGTGCTTCTGTGCTTACAATATTATCCATTTGCAGGTCATCTTTCATTGGTATTTTAGCCAGGACAGCACCTCCAGAGGGACCATTAGAGTAGGTAAGCATTTTACTCATAACTCTCCAGGAATGCATTTTTATATCTGGCATTATGTTGCCAAAAAGAAAGCACAATAGCATATTCTGATTTTTACTGCTTACATCGTTGTGCATCAGCCATAATAATATTTCTTTCAATAGAGTTCTTGAAGAAAGCAAATAAAGGGTGTCAGCAGCATTTCAATATCTAATTGCATGCTAAGGTTTGATATCTATACATCATTATTGGCAAAACATTGACAAAATTATCAGTAGGCCTATTTAGCCTTTTCTGGAGGGAAAACAGACAATAAACTACTTACTTAAGATGAGATGGTTTCTCTCTTAGAAAGCAGTACAGTTCAAACAATGGTTGAGCATATTCAGACAGCATTTCAACCATGTGTGCTCTAGGGTTCATCCCATCAATAAATACCTGGATAGAAAAAAAACAAATTAATCATGATCTGAAAAATAGGTTTGAAGGTTGTGTTCTTATGGTTCAGCAACTGCATATTATATACCTCCTTGACTTAAACTGACTTGAATCCATAAAAAATCAAGGAAATATATAAATGATGCAGCCAACATAGGCCTTGGAATTTTAGAATAATAATTGTTTTTACTAATTCAGATTTCAAACAGCAGCTTAATCTCTAGATTTTTGAATTGGTTACTTTTTATTCAATCCCTTCCAAAATAATTCTGAAGAAGGAATTAAAAGTTCAAAAAAAAACACCTTATGAATAAGCTCAACACTTCTGTTAATTTTCTCTTCATCAGCAATCTCATCTGGAAGCAAATCTGCAACAGGTGGTGCTGCAAAGGTATAAGTTTTAAATAAGTGGAAAGAGAAATGAACTTAGAAATCCAAGGGAAGCACTAGCAAGTAACTTGAATTGCCAATATTGCTGATTGTGCACCTAGGCTGAGAGATAATCAATCACACTCTATCCAGGAAAACTTGATAAGGTTTAATTATCAAATATCTCCATCAAAGTAAAATATGTTTCATAACCTTTCATAACCAATAAATTACAATTTTTAGTGTGTGTAGTACGTGGTTAATGGTAATGAATCAGTAAATAATTAAGAATGAAGACAATGCACTATAGAGAATTAAAGAAAAAAATTTGAAGTTAAGTCAAGCTCAAATTCATTGTTTTATCTAATTCATTGTCATCATTTTTGATAAACCAACTCCAGCTGTCATCTATAGAGTCCTAGACTTACTAATATCTTCAGCAGTAGCAAGATCAAAAGGATGAATCAGTGGCTTAAATATCAATTCTTTTGTTAAGGATATATTCTTCAGTGCCATCCATGTGATACAATTTGATAATGCACATACATATACATTTCCAGTCATTTCTGTAGATTTCATTTCCAGCAATTCCAAAATCTGCAAGAGGACATTGGTTGCAAACTAAAACAATCTTTAAGATTAAATTGCATTTTGCCAAATGCTACTTTTACTATTATCCTTTTAATTATTGCAATGATATTATGTAAATCAATATCATTTTGCAAATTTTTATGCGCTAGATAGCTAAAATAATGATTCTTAAAGAAAAGCAGAAAGGAATCAATCTGAGTTCCAATTTAAGGGATCAATATCTCACCTGAGGGGAAATTGTTTTATAATATTCTTCTACCGATTTTGCGATCATAGGACAGTTGGATACCAGTCTTCCAATCATATCACATTTGGCATGTGCAATTTCTGCATCTGGAAAAAATAATTATTCATAATTTTTGTTAGTGATCAAAATCTGCAGTAAACAAGATCAACCATGATTTGTCTGCAGGGGACAAGTTAAATAATAATTTTTGAATATGAGAAACATTTTGCCATGAAAAATAAGGTCACAGGATTACCCATTGAAGATTCTTCTAGTATTGCACTCAGAACAAAGCGAACTCCATTTTTTTGCATTAGTTTCTGAGAGAGCAGTTTTCCACATATTTGTCTAAGCCATTTAGGTGAGTTTTTACTAGCAGTTGGTGTTTTTTGGCTTGCTTTATTTTGTCTACCAGATCCTTGCAGCATCAACAATTCTCTAATAACTAATGGCTGATAAACTCTGCTTAAAATACTGTTTAGCTCATTTCTGCACCATTCTCTTTCATGAGGGCATACAGGAATCACATTACTCTTTTTGGTAGCACTTTCAACCAATTTATTATTTGTCATATTAAAGTCTTCATTCGCTACATCTTCCTTTTGCTCTTGGGATATTTTTTGTTGTTCTTCTGTTTTAGACTTTTGATACCCAATTTGAATCAAGGCTGCAATTATATCCCCTAACATTTTAGTGAAAATCAATGTCCCTATTTCATCATTTTGGGAAATGTTACAAAGATGCTTTACGCAAAAAAACAAAAAAAATTCATCTTTTGATTGCTCAGTATCGAGTTCTTTCAATATCTTACTAAAGCCTGTGCGTTGGTGAAGTGGAATACCCACCCCTGGATACAGATTAGGACATATTCCAAGACTTACTACAAATTGCAATGTGGCTGCTATTAACTTTTGATCTCTTATACCCAGAACTAAATCTCTTGGAGATTTTTCTTGATTTTTGTTGTCCCCTAAAGTATTGATATCATTTTTTATTGCCATAATAAGCACTTTAAGTCTATTAAGAATACCGAGGCATATTTCTGTAAACTTTTTTCTCATTCCATTCAAGTGTATTTCACTACAATCTTTTATCTCATCAAGTGCCTCTGTTGTCTTTCTTTCATTGTGATCAATATTAATGTCTAGGTTGCTAGTATCTACGTTCTTCGCAAGTTCTGTGGAATTTCTATTCGTCCCGCAAATACAATTACAGTTGATGCATCTTGAGAAAGAAGCATATGATGAATAAATTGTGGTATATGACTTATCCTCGTCACTTCCTTGCACGACCAACGATTGGCCTAGAAATTGTTCCAAGTTTTGAACTTTTGAATTTAGTATCGCTTCCAGTTTCCCTTCACCAGGCTTTAGAGTAATTTGTAAACCAGCATCTTCTATAAGGATCTTTAAATGCAGCAGCAGATTTGGAATCGTATCTGTCATATTTGACTACAAACTAGGCACTCTTCATCGCCACAAAACTTCTTCTTATGCTACAATGTTGAAATCGCTATGAAGGTATTGGGTATTGTTCAATGATATTAGATACCTGACTCTTTCGCGCGCAGTGAGGCAAATCCAAATTTGGCGGCCATCTTGAATAGGGGCAAAAATCAGAA
>JAACYV020124338.1:0-10290 GCA_009936425.2 Chrysaora fuscescens
CGTTAATGGCACCCCATATGTTTCATGAGAAATTCTATTTTCTTTTGGTTAATTTGGACGGGAAATGTTCATAAGACTAACAAACACCACAATCTCCTTATAGTTTTATTCAATTTATAACATTGAAAATTTATGCATAAATTGACAGAAATCATTCTTGATCTAAGACTATCTGCCATCAAATAATTTTGTTATTCTGGATTCGGTTTTTCTGTCCATTTGGCATAAGCAGGAAGAATTGAGGAATCCTGAAAAACAGATACAAATATGTTTTTATAGCTTAAGCCATGCCTCCAAGATAATTTCATGTATGGTTTTACTGTACCATAGTAAATAGCCCAGATATATTGAACCATGCTCCTATTTTGCATTGTATATCATTTATTTTCATCAAATTGCCTTTTCTTGTTTTGCTGTTTTTGAGAGCTCAACTGATGGATACAAAAGTCACGACAAAGTTTATTTCATTGTAAAGATTTTTTCTTGCCTAATTTGCAAATAAAAATTGTGATATTTAGGTATATCAACAAAATAATTAATGTGGTAATTGGATTCAAGATTTTGGACAGGTCAAACGAAGTAAATCCAACGAACCGGCAAATTATGGCAGGCTAGACACTTGCTAAATAAATGTGGAGTTAAAGAAAGCAATTTATTAAAAGGCGAACAAGCTATTTATTACCTTTTTCAAACGAGTGTTTCTACATCCATCCAGTCTGGTGAACTGTAAACTAAATTGCACAGCGATACATTTTTGAGAATCTCCGCAGCCGTTCATAGCGCACCTTCGAGCAGACTAGCCTACATGCAATCTCGACATGGGTAGAAAAAGTTTCTCACAAATATAATGAGCAAATTCAAAGGCAGCAAGTTTTACGATGTGATTTAAAGATTGCTGAAATTCGAGAACTCTGTACAGCGAAATGATGAACAACTGCCACAATAATAACTCTGCCCAAGTGGCTTCACGACTGCGATGAATTTTTTTGCCTAGGCCAAGGTTTGATGAAGAAAACAATATTTTTGGGCGCAATAAAAGACATTTAACAACGGCAATGTGTTTAACTTCGCAATATTTAAAGTTTCAAGGAAAAAAAATTCCACCTTACAAGCACTTTAACGAATGGATTAAAAGGAATTTCTTTTGGATAAAAAGAAAAATAATTTCTTGAAAAGCTACTACTGTAAAAAATGTTTTGTTGAATAGAGTACCATCACCCTGCTTCATTAACCCCCAAATACAGGCCTTAGTCTGTTCGTTTTTCAACGTCATTAATATCTCGCGAGGCCAGCTGAAGTCTACACCATAGCTATTTCTCCCAATAAGCTCGTTCTTCGTGAAAATTCCAGACGGGTTGCATTTGCGGATGGAATGACACAGCTCTTGTGGCGCTGCAAAGTTGTTCTTGTTTCTATTGGCCGATGGTTCGACAACAACTGGGCTAGGCCATCCAAAGAACTAGTTGTTAAACAATTACTATGTAGCTAAGTTAATAGGAGGCGCGTTACAAAAAATTTCTCACAGTTTACTCTTAGCGGGTCAATAATAACAACTACGGAACGTTGGCTGTTCATATTTCTTATTAGGAAAAGGAAACCAGCAATCGCGATGGCCCAGAGAAGGGGCGATGGTACTCTATTTGAACAATCGTTTTGACGGTTTTGAAGAATCTGTTACGATCATTCTAAAATTAAGATAACCCTCTTACTTGATAGGCAATGATAACCTCCGTGATGGTGAAAGTTCAATATCTTTAAGACAACAAAAGGTCTGTCCAAGAGATACAACCTACTCAAAAATAGCCATCAATGAATTTCTTATCTTTTTCAAGCATGTGAAGTGCTTAATTAACTGAATATTTGAATTTCACGTTTTGCTGCAAAAAATAATCAGGTAGTTTTTCTTGTACATTATTACTTTCATTTAAGCATAGAAAGCTGACTTATTGACTTACTGAATTGTTGGAAATTGTTGGAAAGCTGAATTGTTGGTTAGCTTACTGACTTTCTGAATTCTGCATCCATCATTACGCATTTAAAATTGAAAAACATTGGCCAGCTTACGTATGATTTTTAAAATATCGTTATTTTTGCATTCCTTGGAAATACGATTAAATATAAATAATTGACAATAATTACCTGGTTCTTTGAGCGATTTCTCACATCGCAAACAGTCAACTTAAGCCGGGTTGACATTGAAAATCTATGGCCTAAAGTAATGGTTTTCAAAAAGAAAGGCTCTGAACTGTCCTGAATTAGAAAATAAATAATTCATTTAACGTCAAATATTTCGGACGAATAAATTTCGGACAAAATAGACATTTGAAAATCACAAATCACCTAGCAGGAGTGACCAAATCCAGTGCATTGCAAAAAAAGGAATAAAAACAGGGGAAAAACAAAAACTTCATACAAAATTGCCAACCTCACATATTTCAGTTTGGGAGAGACTTGACCAGGAACTTTCGAATGGCATCATTGTGGAGACCTTAACCATAAATGCAGCCTTGTTGTTATCTAACGCCGACGACATCGCCGTGCAAGCTGTTGAGAAAAAATGAATACAAGATTGTCAAATTGTCTACCATAAGTTAAAAAAAGCAAAAACAGATTTCATCAACAATAACTTAACCATAACATAACATCAACAATTTATATTTATTTAAATAAAAAGAAAATAACAAATGATTTACCAAAGCAGAGCTCAATCCTTGGGGGTATAACTTGTAGCTGCAAAGAATCATTACAAGTAGGATCCGTTGCTGCTAAGGTTGGATGGACGTCTACGCCGCCCTGCAAGTATAAAAACAGAGTTACTTCTTCATCGTCATCCTTTCAAGGCAATGACAAATGTAGAAACACATAAAATCTAAAATCTAAACTACAATTAAAAAATTATCTGAAGGCTTTAAAAAAAATGACTGTTTTCATGGTTAGATGTACCGACCAAACCGTTCGTAGGCTATGTAGACAAGGATAATGCCAAAAGCTGTCGTTCAAAAACTGTATATTCACCGTAAGAGTAACCTTCTACTCGCGTCGTACTGGATTTTATTACCACTAAAGGGAAACTGTAGGAATATTTTTAGGTAACATAAGGTCAACTGAAAATCTATGATTGAATCTAATAACTCGGCCTAAGTGAAAGAAGATTCATTTTCACTTGCTAAAATTGGATTTTGAAGAGTTGGATAGTCTCATTCCGATGAAATTGCTTCGATGCAAACACTCTGGGTTTTAATTGCTTGGGCAAAAAACCAACTAGTGCTGGTAAGCTGCATGTTATTACAGAGTGAGAATTAATAGCTTATGCACTAATGTAAAAAAAGTCTCTCTCTGGCAAGGCCACTCTGTTTGGGAGTTTCAATCACTTCGTCTCATCTGGTGGATGCTTTTAATGATCCATTCAGAGGATTTTTTTAATCTATTTTACAATTATTCTGTCTAGTTAAACGCAATTAATTGGTTGGTTCGTTAGTTTAATTTTGTCATTTTTCTAAGATGAAAATTTCCAAAGATCAATGTTTAGTTTTTGTCTCGTTAATCTCAAATTGGCACTTTGTTGTAAAAAAAGAACGATTCACTAACACAGCAATTACCATAACAATTTCAATTACAACTACAATTACATTAGCAATTACAACTAGCAAAGTAAACCCAATACTTGATAGAATACTTAATAGAATACTTAATAGAATACTTACAGTTTTCACAAGTTCGTGATCGGGCAATGGATCCTGCAGTAAAAAACACTGTTAGTGGTATAGTTATTGGCACCACTATGCATAATGAATAACGAATAAAAACTTAAAACGACAACACATCTATATTCGGAGGCTCTTATAAATGGAAATAACATACAAGTTATAACTACTACATCCTTTTAAAACGATGAAAAATATACATTACATAAAAAGAAAAAACTATCCACTGTGTTTTGAAAAAAGTGAGCACTTTCTACTACAGTCATGGACAAAACAGTAAGAGACAAATGCATAGCCAAAGGCTGAAATTCCCTCTCCCCCCTTGTTCAATGTTGATAGGAAGACGTGCAAGGTTTTGTGCAGTTATCAACATTGATTATGGGGGACATTGGGAGGGGAAAGGTGCTTGAAAGGTCAAAATATCGAAAAAAACGGATTTGTCTCGTAGTTTATGTCCATGATTGTAGTAGACACCCACTAGACACCCACTACAAACGAAAATAAATGTTCTGCTATTTAGACTTAGAAATGAACCATAAAATTAACAATGTTTCCCTATCTAATACGCAGATAACAACGTTATGGCATACATTACAGAAGAAATATCTTGTCATAAAACTCGTTACAATTACTGTAACAAACAATAAGGACAAAGGTATACTTCATTTTGTAAGAGGGGACATTGTCCTCCATAGAGGATTTTAGAACATTCTGGTTCATTAGGTGTGGACATTCTAAACATGGTTATTCTTATGGCACAATATTCTTTCGTTGATAAGAGCAGCGTACATTTAGAATTACTTCAAATCTCGAAAAATCCCACGGTAGAAATGCGATCTCAAGCTCCCGGAACAGGTTTTGATCATATGGTATGTATAGCTCATTAGATTGAAGAAATGTTTGGCGGTACATACTTCCCCGTCAGGTCTTCGTAAAGTCTGTGCCTATTTGTAACTCTCCAAATGGCATGCTTTTCACAAAAAATGCAAGTACAGGAAAATACAACTGAACCAACCATATCTGAACACTTAACCAACCATATCTTAGATTGGTGGCATATAAGTCAAATATAGTGTGAGTTTTGCTGGCACTCTTCTTTATTAGTAAAAGAGGAGAAAAAATCCAGAACCTTGAATAACGACAATGAACGATCTTATTAAGTTAATCATCTTTAGTAACGCACGCCACGTGCATTTTTTCATGTTTTATCTCCTTCTTGATTCTCCTAGAGATGGTTAAGACATACGAAAAAACAAACTTTCAAATCCATATTTTAATAGTTGATTCCTAAAGAATAGCAAGTCACTGGATGAAAATTTGCATGCTTCTAGTACTAATTCTAGGATACTTACTTGGCCGCTAAATTCAGAAATTATTTTTCGCAGTTCAGCCACTCGTTCGGACAGTTTTTGATATCTATGAAAAAAAAGTAACAATAACGGCAAACAAAACGATACATCCAAGGTGATATCTCATAGTATCTATTTAAAATCCACCCTGAAAAGTAATTTTTATGAACGTGAAAAATTTCAAACGTTTAGACGAAAAACATCTGAGAATTTTATAGAGAGTGCTCATTGGGTGGGTATGCTCAACATTGAATGATATAGATGACATGACAAGGTGCTGGTCGAAAATTAACGAGAAAAAAGTTGAGGACCATATCAAGAAAATAAAAGCAAGTATCAGGCCTGACCTTTTACCCTGGAATGATATCAAGATCAGAAAGATGATGAAGTATAGATATAAAACTTCTAAGGAATTCAATGGAACAAGGATGTCAAACGAATGGAAGGAGTATCGTAGGGCAAACAATGAAGTAACGAAACTCCTAAGGAAGGCTAAAGCACAGAATAGAGATTCGGCAGAAGGGCAACTCTGTCAAAAATAAACGTCATGGAATTTCTAGCGTATGCGCTACCTAGAGCAACATGAAAACGAGAATAAGTAACCTAAATTTTATTTTGCAGTACGGAAATCAATAGGAACACGCATATTTTTATCGAAATTTCACTGAAAATGTTAGCAAAAATGGGAAAAAACCATCTCATGGCTATTTCAGCTCTGCTGTCAGTTGTTATAACAGCAAAAGTGGCAATCCTGAACTTGGTTTCTTTCGTTTTCCTTCTGAGTCTTTCTGGTAAGTAGAGTAGCAAGGTGGAAGGCCTAACTTTTTCTTTCGATTAATCATCTTTATGCATTTTTTTCATTCATTTTTAAGAAATATCATATCAAATATATTTCAACATTTTACTTTTAGTTGTAAAGAGTGGTTGCAGAGCTGTAGTAAACTCTATCTCCTTCGAACGTAGACACTGAGAAGCAACGTTTACCTTACTGCCTGAATCTAATGTAATGGATACGCTTTCAGTAAATTCATTTCATGTGTGAGTTTATTACCTGAGAGTTAACAATTAATCTATTTGCAATAGGATCAAAAATATAAACTCCAACTTTCTTTTTCTCGGGTTTTACTCTCTGACACTCGCAGCACCACAGCTCGTGCGCCATTTTGTTTCGTGAATAAATGTGGTTTCAAAAGGAGGTTAAGTATTCTATTGTTTTCATTGATTCCGCCCTTGATGGAAAAACAACAGAGGAGCCGACAAGAGTTGCCCTTCTGCCTAGTCTCTATTCTGTGGTTAAAGCAATATATTGGAGAGATCAGTTCAGTGGTTCATTGCAGCTACATGTACGAATGATTCCTGGAAGATGTATAACAAAGTAACCATGAAGAAAAAAGGAACAAAAAGAGGCTAATAAAAATCGAAGCTAAAAGATATGAGTGATTTCTACGCAAACATTGCCAGGGAAATATCACAAACATTCGCACAAAATAATGAAAAAGAAATTGAACATATCTATAGAATAACCACCACAGTAAAGGATCGAAGCTATGACAAGAGTGCTCATTTAGTGTAGCTAATTTAGTGTAGCGTTCATTTAATTTTCCCATTTCAATTGATAAAAATGAATCCACGTAAAGCATCAGGGCCTTTTATCAGTCACCAGCAAATAACTAAAAATACTTCAAGGCAGCCATGTAACAGCCTAGAGATTTAGTCCGTTTCCGACCTACTTATGGATCGGTTTGAAAGCGTTCAAGTTAAGATCTACTTTTGTATCGTGTAGACAGGTAGACGTGATCCAAAACTGGATCTCTTCGAAAAAGCGGCATATACGCATGCGCATGTACGCCTCTGCGTAAATTTCTAGACCCAAGAGTGGACGAATCCTTGTCTTGTGTAGGCGGGAAGCCTATCCGTACCAAAAATGGAACCGATAGATCCGATCCACTTTAGATTCGAGCCATTCTTGCTCGTGTAAACGTAGCCTAAGAAATTAGCAATTTGAAATTAACATCTGGAGACAAATGAATTTATATAAACAATTAATAAAAAAGGAGGATTTTCTGCGTTTTTCAATTCAACTATAAAATAATAAAATTATAGCTACAATACGACCACGGAAATATGCAAAAATTTTCACCCTGCTTTTTTAATTTCCTTGATCCACGACTTCATATCTTCCTCTGATGAAGCGACGAGCTCGTAGTTTTGTTCATCGCTATCTTTGAAATCTATTTTCAATTGAAAAACTTTATCTAAAAAACTGTTCAACTATCATAAACGATTTGATTCATAAGAAAAGTATCCGTAAAATTGGAAGTGACATGCAGAAAAGTAAGCAAAAAAACTAAAGAAAGAGTCAAAACCTTCTCCTAAACTACATCTATCTGTCGAATAAGAATTCTTCCAGCATTTAAAAGGTTTATGTTGTTTATATTGTTGATAAACATTCCTGTAATGTTCAAACGAACAACATTTTGCATTCTTGCAGCACATTTCTAGTAGATAGCACTACTTTACTAATTTGCTCAAAAAGGCATTAAACGGTCAAGAGCCTCCACCTGGAATCGGCAATGGTCAAGTGAGGTATTACAGTGCATTTTATTAATCATATTTTCATAAACTCTATAAAGGTTCGGAGATCTCTGATACAGTCTCAAAGAAATCGTTCAAAGGAATAATTATTAGATCGTATATGATCATGCTGTGCAGCAAACCAAAGCAGCAAAGCGCAAGTAAAGCATGTTGTGTTTGGATACCTCTTAAAGTGGAAAAAGAGAGAACAGGAATGGTAGAATATGGGAATAAATGAAACATCATACATAATTCTTGATTTTGATCTGAAACAATTTTACAATTAAATTCAAATCGTTTGAACAAATAGTTTTGGATCTATATTGTTTCAAAGAATGGTTTCCTTAAAATCCCTATACGGGGAAACACGTAAAAAACACGTTATGTGAAATATCGAAGAGCATCTCTTGACTAACAAAAAATCCTCGAAATTATAATAGAAATTTCCAACGATTTGGGGGCAATCTTAAAAAACAAACTTATAATTCACAGATAACCTTTCAACTCGTCAATTTTGACCTTCGCACGTTCACGGCTAATCGTTTCATTATTATTCATTCATCTTTATCGGTAAGTTTTTCCCTCGACCGTACAACTGCCTTTAATTTAGATGAAATCCCTGCCTTGTGTCTAAAAATTAATTATCAATCAAGAAATGTAATCTTTTTGTTAGCAATATCAGCAATCATAACCTTTGATGTCAAACGACTTCTCGCTGCTCTCAACAATTTCGTTGTTAGTATTACCCATCGCAGTATAAAATCAGTGCTCGTCAGTAAACTTCGCCATCCTATTTTAAATGAAACTGAACCTCCCATCAGGAAAACTACCAAAGCAAGTAACTAAAGGCGACGAATTTTCCTGGCTAAAAACCCATAGTCGCCTCTTTCATGCCACCGATCGCATCACTCGTGGACATTGGCGCGACTTTCTGCAAAACGCAATTCCTCAATCGCCCATCTCTACTTACTACCAACATCACTGTAGGGAATCCCTTGCTGTACACCCGTCTAGTGTAATACTTATGTTTTTTTTGGGCCTAACTTCCTCATTCGGTTACAGTCCAGGCTAAAGTTCTATCGAATATAGCAACTAACATCACCCTAAATATCTGACATCGCACCGTACATGTCGATGGATTATCATAATTGCTGATATTACAATGCCAATTGTTGGTGTGGATTAAAAGTTATCCGCGATTTCCTTCCTTCGTTCTCGTTTCACAAGCTTCGTGAATTGTTCAGGCCTTGTAAATTTTTCGCCCGTAAATATCGTCCTGCCTCTCAAAGATTTTGTCTCTGGTAAACAAGACTTGAAATCATACAATATTCCCTGAAAAAGCTCTTTTTGTCAACGCTATCAAGACACCTGTAGCAAAAGTTACTATGATTGCTCATCACCTTTCAGATTCTCAATACTGCTTGGTTGTTGGTGCCTGCAGTAGGGGGTGTCTTTCAACCAGCATATAGATGAAAGATGGCAACCGATGTAATTTTTCTCAAGGCGGGGCGCGCGAACAATGGAAATTGGAAAAAATATACATAGGTTTGGGTTTGCGCATTATAACATACACTAGTCTTGTCTCGGAGGGGTGGCTGTTAAAAAAATATTTCTAACTCTATTAGCTCTATAAACCTGTAATAGCCTAGATATGGTACCCTCTATTTCACGTAGCTCCAGTCCAGTGTAATTGCGTGCACAGATGCAGGCAAACTTCAGGACTGTCGTGACTATGAATGCATTGACAGTGGACACGGATCACAGAAAATTGTAATTTGTCTTCTAAGAGTGGGAAAACAGCATTTGAAAGCAGTTGTCTAGAAAGGCCTTTGACAGTTGAAAATAGCGTTACATAGATTTAGAAATAATGTTTGCGTAAATATTCTCAATCTTAGTATGGCTCTGTGTAAAATAGTCACTTGACTGAGGGACTGACATAGGTAAACAAGACGAAATGAAATGATCTTCAGCTATTGAAATACATTGAACCTAGAGATTTCGCATTCTGTTACTTAAATTTGAGCTTACACTTTGCAGAAAGTCGGTGTAAGACCAAGAACGAAATGAGGAAGAAGCCAGGGACAGCAAAATAATGCAGAGGCTAGAAGAAAAACTGTTTGCTGTGGGGCATAAGTGTGAAGACACAAACAAAAAGCTTACGACGTCAAGCTACGAACCAAACATAAAATTGATAACATCATGTTCAAGTACTTTATCGTGAAGTTTACCGAGCAGCATGATTTATAAATCACTATCCAATGCCAAACCAGCGTTACAAAATCCATCCTACACCGTATATCAATCAACATGAGATTTTACACCACTGCAACGGCAGAGTTTTTAAATTACGAGCTCTCCAAACCGAATTCGCCACCAAGAAACTGCTGTCAGTTCTGTTTTTAACAGAAAGCGACAGTTTTCAATGAATTAACCGCAAAATCAAGATGTGTCCCAATCCGTTCGTGGGACTAGATTTTACCTGCAATGAAAGAAGACATGAAAACTGATTGACATATAATTATAGTTGATAAAATATCTTTTTACATTAGGCTGTAATCAGATTAAAGTCCAACGTTATATTTATTTTTCTTATTCATGTAATGTTGGCCCTCTACTTCGCACATGATATCACTGTCATGGCACTGATCCCTCAATCAAGTTAA
>JAACYV020124449.1:1959-13351 GCA_009936425.2 Chrysaora fuscescens
TCCGCCGATCCGCGTTCCCCGACAATGAATCTGCCGTCTGTTCTTTCTGCCATATAAACCTTTATTTCAATTACTGTTCTGTTTTTGTGATTTCGATCTGTTTCTTATAGGTGGAGGAACTTCAGAAGAGCTTATCTCTCAAGAGTCAGGAGCTTGAAGCAAAGAATGCATTGGCAAACCAAAAGTTGAAGCAAATGGTAGGATATCAGCGAACATATATCTTCTTTTTATCAAATACACTTTCCTATCGCCTATATAATTTACTCTTTTAATTGTTGCAATGAATTTAAAACCAATCCTCGTCGAATGAATCATTATTAAATCTTGCTTTTGAAAAGGTGAAAGACCAGCAAGAAGCTGAAAAGAAGAAAGTTACTTCGACTGAAATCCAAGCTGCTTTGAGTGTAAGTTACTAGTGCTTGAATTTGTAGAATTTTCTGTCCTCTGAAAATTGATATTAATCAACAAGTGATGATACTGTGGAAAGTATAATATGTTCAACATGATCTTCTGACCACCATCTACTGTCTTATTTCAAATATAATTGCATTTTAATTCACTTGTTCACTTACGTCAGTTATGTTTTGCATTTTTCTGCTGTTAGGAACAAACCAAAAACATACAAGAGAAGCAAGCAAGAGTCATGGCTGATCTGTCCCAAGTAGAGCCTGCTGTACAGGATGCAAAAACTGGTAATTTTAAATTTATATTCTCTCCTATTTCTCATATTTGTATATTTGATTTTTATCACCAGTTTAATGAGTTATCCTTATTTCTAACATACTTTCGTTTGTTTTCATAGCTGTTACTTATTTATTTATTTTCTGGATCTCTTATATTTGTATCTTTGATTTTCATCATCAGTTTTAATGATTTTAATCTATTCTGACTTCCTTTATTTTGTTTTCAATAGCTGTGAAGTCGATCAAGAAACAGCATTTGGTAGAAGTACGAAGCATGGGCAATCCACCAAGCATTATTAAACTTGCACTTGAGTCAATCTGTCTTCTTCTTGGGCAACCTGCTGTTGATTGGAGGGAGATTCGATCAATGGTCATGAAGGACACTTTCATTACAAGCATTGTCAACTTTGATACAGAATTTATTACGTAAGAATAAAGTCCCTTTGCTATTCATCATACATAATGAACCTATTTTAGGATATAAGGATTTTATTTCAAGCCACCAGGTTTTTAGGCCTTGCAAAATAGATAGCATTTAGGAGCTGTCTCAATTTCTCAATGTTTCCCTCTAGTGATGATACTCGCAAGCAAATGAAAATGAAATACCTAAGCGATACAAATTACTCTTTTGAAAAAGTAAACCGTGCAAGTTTGGCTTGTGGACCTCTTGTCAAGTGGGCTATCGCTCAGGTAATAATATTCATTTTATTTTTCTGTTTCTGCCAAAATCCTTGGTTATTTAATTCTTTAATACAATTTAAAGTCTATTTTTCAATTTCTTTGAACAACTTTTATAAGCAATTAGAAGATATAGCTAATGTCACATTACCAATTGCAGATAAGCTATATTGAAATGTTGAGGCGCGTGGAACCATTAAGAAATGAGTTAAACGAAGTTGAATCAGAAAAGGATCACAACAAAGCCAAGGTAATAACTTAAAATGTGTTGGCCCTGTTTTGTAGTTGGTCCCGTCTTCAGCAGTTAATTTTTGCAACTCCTTACATTAACCACATCTATCATGATATTTTAAATCTGCTCTTAATCTGTGTGAGGAAAACAGAGAGGGTGGATGAGATTGAGATATGCCTGTGAGCAGAAGATATATGACTTCATGAGTACTTCCCAAAAAGGTTATCAATTCTTTTCCCGTTCTTTATTCCTTTTCCACTCTAAAAACCGATATTTTGGAATTTTTATTTAGCTTTCTGAAGTTGCAAACATGATATCGGAGCTGGAACAAAGCATCGCTCGTTACAAAGAAGAATACGCCGTCCTGATCAGCGAGGCCCAGGCCATCAAAGCTGATTTAGCATCTGTTGGAGCAAAGGTAACTTTATTTCCTATTTGGCCTAAAGCGATTTTTTTATTGATGCAAGTAAGACTTTTGTTTGCAAATTACTATGATATGTTACGGTTGCAGGAAACTTTGCAGGCTACAACATCAATGGAAGAGAATTTGCTCAACCAATTTATATGATGTTTAGTAAGGCATGGTAATTGGACAAATGTTTGACTTCTTGCAAACAAAATGACGTCACTCTAGCCAATCCTACAGAATAATGGATAAATCGAAAATGCAACAAGATATAAAAAAAGATTTAATAGAAGTTTTTATCATTCAACATTGCTAATTAGTTGCATCAATAGCAGTTTTTGCTTCAGGCCACCTTTAATAAAACAACTTTGTTAATGGTAACAAAAATTAAGAATGTGCAGGATTCAGAATATCTTAGTATTTAAAGATAGTATCAAAAAACATGGAGTAGCTAACTTCTATTGAGAAACTTGGTCGTCTTTAGGTATCAAGAAGTACAGCACTTCTACGTAGTCTTGGCAATGAAAGACAGCGTTGGGAAACAACCAGCCTTGCTTTCCAAACTCAGATGGGAACAATTGCTGGAGACGTACTCCTCTGCTCAGCCTTTCTTGCCTATGGAGGTAATTTGATAATTTTATACCAATTTTTCAGTCTTTATTTGTTATCTTTAAATTATGTATTAATGCAATTTTCTTTGTAGAATACAATCCTAATACAAGGTGGCTTTTGAAAAATGCTGCACACTACATGAATTAATAGAAGCAAGGCTTATATAGCTTAGGCCGTAAAATTAAGGTTTAAAGAAACAAAAGTTAGCAATAAGATACATGTAGCGGTGAGAATGGCCAAGTGGTGAGCGAATTATATAGTTTGTGGGTTCTTCCCACCAAGGTCAAACTCGCCATGAAAGAGTGAGTAGAGTCACCAGCTCTCTGTAATTGCAGTCAAACGACAAAAGGAATCGCTAGGTTTGTCCCATAGAGAGAAAGGATTCGGGTCGAACTGCTTAATCTAGCATTGCGCTATTCAGTACCCTGTGCTCACACACCTTGCATTGATAGCAAGCGTATGTGCCTATCAATCAATCAAACATGAATAAAATTAAGAGTAGAATACATAGGAGAGAAACAAATTGGTCTTTTTTTAGCCATTTGGTTAACATGATACATATAAGCAGTAGATAATTTCTGATTTCCCTCCGCTCCGTCTTATGTTTGTCTTACTTGATGCATTTGGTTTGTAAATTCACATCAATTGCATGCATTTTGCAGGATATTTCGACCAGCAGCTGCGTCAGAGCTTATGGTCTGCCTGGAGTTCACATCTTGAAATGGCAGCAATTCAATTCAAACATGATTTGGCTCGTACAGAAGTAAGCTGTTTTTCAATCTAACTTTGTGTTAATAACATGGTCTTTTTCAATAGTAGGCAAATCAAATTAAATGTTTTTTGATTGCTGATTGTTGTTTTTTGTAATTCTAGTACTTGTCAACTGCTGATGAAAGGCTACAGTGGCAAGCTAATGCTCTACCAAGTGATGAACTTTGTATTGAAAATGCTATTATGCTGAAAAGATACAACAGATTCCCTCTGATTATTGACCCATCTGGACAAGCTACTGAGTTTGTCATGAATGAATTCAAAGGAAAGAAAATCACAAGAACTAGGTGTGGTTACTCTCTTGTCGTTAATATTAGGGGAAGTAGGTGTCGATCAGTGCAGTTGATCAATTCACCACTAACTGAGTCTTGCTTTTTAGTGAACAGCATTCAAAAATGCATACACTCTACAATATATTAAATGCTGATCACTAATCATGCCAAGTCTTGTAAAATGTCTTGTAAATCTTTAATCTCGCAGCTTCCTTGATGACGCCTTCCGGAAAAATTTGGAGAGCTCCCTGCGTTTTGGAAATCCATTGTTAGTGCAAGATGTTGAAAGCTATGATCCAATATTGAATCCCGTGCTGAATAAAGAACTGAGAAGAACTGGAGGAAGAGTTTTGATTACAATCGGAGATCAGGATATTGATCTATCACCTGCTTTTACTATATTCTTGTCAACAAGAGACCCCACTGTACGTATATACAGAAACTATAAAACATTGATCAAAAGCTGAATTATCAATATTCATTTATTTTTAAGCAATTTTTCGTTGAAGTATAAATAGCACTAATAGTTCATTTTTACCATAGGTCGAATTTCCGCCAGATCTTTGTTCAAGAGTGACTTTTGTTAATTTCACTGTGACAAGAGGCAGTTTGCAGAGTCAATGCCTCAACGAGGTATTGAAAGCTGAGAGACCAGAGGTGGATGCGAAAAGATCAGATTTGCTTAAATTGCAAGGTAAATCATATAAACTCCATTTGTTTGTATCAAAATAAATTTATTAGAATGCTACGTAGTTTTTTTGCTTTTATTCAGTAGTCCTCCATTTGCTTTGAAGCGCCTTCCAGCCATTGGTCTTCTTAATGTCCAATATTGTTTACCAGTCTTATTAAATATGTTATCATCATCTGATATTAAGGTGAGTTCCATCTGCGACTTCGCCATTTGGAGAAAGAATTGTTGCAAGCTTTGAATGATGCAAAGGGTCGAATCCTTGACGATGATAAGTAAGTTGGCATTTCTTCTCTCTGTTCTTATTTTTTGCAATTCTCTTGCAGTTAAATCCTTTGAGTTATGCATCTTTTAACTTGCAAGCATCCTTACCCTTTTAGAATAATTGGATCTCTCGAAACGTTGAAAAAGGAAGCCGCTGAAGTGACAAAGAAAGTAGAAGAAACTGATGTGATAATGGCTGAAGTTAACGCCGTCTCTGACCAATACCGGGTGCTTTCTGTTGCTTGCAGTAGCATCTACTTCACGTTAGAGTCACTAAACATGGTATGTTATTGTTTAAAATCTGAAAATAGCTGCTCTCTTCTGCTGCTTCTCTGTACTTAGGTAAAAATTCAACTATTTTGTACTTGCATAAATAGTACGAAGACTTGATTGTAAAAGAGTTTTTATCATCAAAAGGATTTTATCATCTCTCTTTTAGATTCTTGATATGGCAATTAAGCATTTTGTTTGCAAATTTATGATAATTTGAACCTAGTTAGATGTCAAACCCAAAACTGCCTTTTCCTTTTAGATGCATTTTCTGTACCAGTTCTCGTTGAAGTTTTTCTTGGATATATTTCAATGTGTTTTGTATGATAATGCCCATCTAAAGGAGGTCAAGGATCCGATACTGAGGCTGAACATTTTGAGTGAAGACCTTTTTCAGGTATCTATTTTCTCAATCTTGGATGTGATTTTATTTATTTTTGATTTTGAGGTCGCTTTTTTCCTTCACAAACGTCTCTATGATTAATATTTGTGCTTTTGTTTTAGATTGCGTACAATCGAGTAGCCCGTGGTATGCTGCATGATGACAGAATTACGTTTGCAGTTCTTCTTTGCAGAATACGAATGAGAGGCAGGCCTGGGTAACTGCAATACAATTGTTAACTAATTTCCCTTTAACTCTGTGTTTTGCTACAGTGTATGTCTTATCTTATCTACTGCATTTTTAATGACAATGGTATTTTTTCCGTTTTGTTTAGTGAGACACAGTATGACGTAGAATTTGATCATCTTCTAAGAGGAAAGGAAGCTGTTATTGGTGGAGGCTCGAAAGTTAAATTTTCTGAATTTACTGCTGATCAGGTTAGAATTAATATTCAGCGAAATTTGTTCTTGGTTGTTGACAAATATTGCACTGATTTATTGGTTTACAATTTGTCCCTAGTTGTTTGCTAATTGTTGCTATGGTCTCTTGTAGAATGATTGTTTGATAAAGCTCTCAAAACTGGCACAGTTTTCTCAATTGGCCAACTTCATTACTTCAAATAAACAGGTACATTCATTGTGTTTCTCCTTTGATATTTTTGACCGTTTTTGTTTAAAATAATTATTTTAACTTGTTATTGTTATTTTAATTGTTATTTTTTATCTTCTTCTAATTCAATTCACTTCATACGAAAAATGTAGGAAAGAATGGCGACGCTAAAAATCTTATTTTGTAAAGACAAACCAGTGTGTGTTGTGAAATAACTCTCACTCTGCTATTTTCTAGCAATTCTTGGGCTGGATGCGATCCCAGAATGCTTCTGAAAATGTTCCAGTTTGCTGGAATGTCAAGGAATCATTAAGTAAGCAAATTTTTTTTTATAACGTCGAAATTTTCAAAACAAGATTAAAAAGTAAACATGAATGAAATTTTATTTGAAGCTTTTCTTTTTTTAATTTAGCGTTTATTTTTCCTTCTTTTCATTGAAGGTGTATAGATTATATGTATTTAGACTTTTGCGTGTATATGTGTATTGTTATAATTATTATTAGGTTAGTTTTCTTGCTATTTCTGTAAATGCGTGTTGTGGTGATAATTGAAACGGGCGAATTGGGTTCCCTATGATCTGTGATTCATTCGATTTTTGCTACAATTTATGTTTAACATTGGTTCATTTTGAATTTAATCGTGTTTCACTCTGTTTTAGGCCCTGTCGGAGTAATTCTTCATGAGATGCTGGTTATTCATGCATTTAGACCTGACAATCTCTGTGTGTCTGCTCAGAAATTCGTTGCTGCTGTCATGGGAGAAAACTTTACTCATCAAGCTGAGCAAGAACTGGATTTAGCTGAAGTAGTTGAACATGAGGTTAGCCTTGCTTCTTTTCTCTGTGATTGATTGGCTACTTAGAACAAATGTATGCTTTGTTGCTGTTATGTATGCTTTGTTGCTGTTATGTATGCTTTGTTGCTGTTAGTTATGCTTTGTTGCTGTTATGTATTCTTTGATTGTGAGTTCTTCTTTGTTTTTAGGTAAAAGCAAGCATTCCTGTATTGCTGTGCTCTGTACCAGGCTACGATGCGAGTGGAAGAGTTGATGATCTTGTTGCCCTTACCAATAAACCATGCACTTCTATTGCAATTGGTAAGAGCACCATTTCATTGGCTATACTGAGTTTATTGTCGGGCGTTTCCAGTTCAACTAAATGATGAAGTAAATCGATATTGATTAAAATTATTGTTTTATTTTAGGTTCTGCAGAAGGATTTAGCCAAGCTGAAAAGGCAATAAATTCATCTGTTAAGTCAGGAAGGTTTGTAGCCTCATGCATGTTTATCTTTTATTATTAGTGTTTCCTGACTGACAATATTTAACAAACCGTAATTGTCAATTCAGCTTTCATTCAGTGATAAACATCCCTTCCTACTTTTTTTCACAGATGGGTTCTCCTCAAGAATGTGCATCTTGCTCCAAGTTGGCTTGTCAGTGTTGAGAAGAAGCTGCACACTTTGACACCACATCCTGGATTCAGGCTTTTCATGACAATGGAAATAAGCCCCAAGGTATGTCATGGCCCCCTAAAATTGTCACTTTCTTTTAGTTACTTACAATTTACTCATCGTAAATGCTTCGATAGAAAAGGCTCCAAATTGTAATTATCTGTTCAATTCTAGGTTCCTGTGAACTTGTTGCGAGCATCGAGAGCTTTTGTCTATGAACCACCTCCTGGTATTAAAGCTAATCTGCTTCGAACTTACAACACTATTCCTGCTGCAAGAATGTGCCAGGTTTGTTGTTTTTAATGCCATTTGCACTGCATTCATGTTATTAGTATAAACTCACATCAGCAGCAGTCAAGCAAAGCCAATAATCTTTTGTTTATGAACCACCTCCTGGTATTAAAGCTAATCTGCTACGAACTAGCAACTTTATTCCTGCCGCAAAAATGTGCCAGGTTTGTGGTTTTTAATGCTATTTGCACAGCATTCATGTTATTAGCACAAAAGCATTAGCAGCAGTCAATAAAGGCCAATAATCTTTTGTTTACAGGGTCCCGGAGAAAGGGCTCGAATGTATTTCCTACTTGCCTGGTTCCATGCCATTGTGCAAGAACGTTTGAGATATGCTCCTCTTGGTTGGTCCAAAGTCTATGAATTTAGTGAATCAGATCTGAGAGTTGCATGCGACATGTTGGATACCTGGATTGACTCTGTCTCTCAGGTGAGTTTCGATAAATTTCATTCTAATGTTCATAATCCGCTACCTTTTTAGCAGTGTTAATGTATGGCTAAACTCACTTATCAATATTTTTTGTAGGGTCGCTCAAATATTCGGCCAGAGAAACTGCCGTGGGATGCGATACAGACTTTGCTTGGGCAGTCCATATATGGAGGAAGGATAGACAATGAATTCGACCAGGTTAGAAGAGGATAATAGAGTTTTCCTTCTAACAAATAGTTTTCAGGATCTCAGTGATATATGGGGCTAGATTCGAAAATTTTAGTTATGAATGTAGCGATCCTATATCCTACTCAACGCAAAAATTCTTAAGTGAGTAGAATTACTCTGAGAGAAAAACAATCCTCCGTTTTCCGTTATTTCATTGATTATCACGTTACAATCTAACCTCAATGTATGCCGGAACGAAATCTAAAGTAATGATTCACATAATGCTTAAATAGTCACCAACAAGGAAATTCTAATGTAGTACAGCCAATATCACAATATCCGTTTACGATTCATCAATCCAATCAAAATCAAGAAAGTTCTTAATAGCTTGTTTTCAAGAAAGTTGCTTTGCTGATTAATTTCCTACCCCTGTCTCTTAACAACGGCTTTACGTACGTTACATAGTTTATGATATGAATCATGAAATAATAATAACTTTGAATAATCCTGTGATTGCATGAATTTCATGATCCTAGACTACAAATATAAATCGATCCAAGCGTGAATGGGGAATCCCGACAATTTCTAACAACTTCTATTTTGGTCGTAGCTTATGTTTCTTAGTCTCTGTTCGATAAATTGAATTCTGAGATAAAACTATCTTTTGATTTTACGATATTTTCTTTCCAGCGGTTGATGCAGTCGTTTATTAGCCGAATATTCACAGCTCGTAGTTTTGAAAGTGAATTTCCACTTGTTCTTGATGTTGATGGACAGAAGGGAAAAAATATTAAGATTCCTGATGGTATCAGGTAAACTAATATTGTATCTTTAAGCCCAAGTTTGTTGTAAGCTATAGCTATGTTGTGTTCGTAGACATTCTAGCGCCAGGTGAGCAACCATTAACTTTGCAGTGGAAAATTCCAAAAACAAGATATAAAACACGATGAGACAGAGCATTTCCAGTCGCTGCTGCTTCATTGTGCAATCGCCTACCACCAGGGCCGTCGAGAGCCAGCCTGGGCCCCGGAGTGACTCGTAGGATCGGGCCCCAAGGGGGTCGGAGAAAACATGTCCTGACCACGCCCCTCAGACTCCCGGAAAACGAGGAAAACGCTCTTTTTAAGAAAACTAGTTCAGGAAAATCGGGTTTGAGTGTTCTACCTAGGTGCGTGGGTATGTGCAATGAAGAACTAACGAATGTAACTAGAAAATGCTAAACATTAGATGGCCTAAAATATAAGAGTTCACAAAACAGCAATAAAGACTTTTTATTGACCAATATTTTGACGGGCCCCATAAGGGCCCCGGACCTTTTACCTCCCCCCCACTCGATGCTCCTGCCTACCCTAAGAATTCGTAGTTCTTAACATTCGTAGTTCGAAGAGACTTGTTATTGTTAAATCTAGATTGAAAAATTTTTTATTTTCTATTAGTGTAATTTTTCTGGAACCTTTTTTACTTGATAATATGGACATTTTTTTAAATTTAGGTCTTAGGTCTTAGTCTTGTACAGCGCTAAAGAATATAGTTGATAGATTTTGGCGCTTTATAAAAATTATTATAATTATTTTTAAATTAGCTTTTGCTAAATTTTCCAATGGATTTTATGAAAATAATATCTTCCTGTCTAAGGCAAAGGAACATATGTTTTAGAATATCAGTATGATTTATGCGTAGTCCAAATGCCAAAGTGACGGCGGCCCGCTGCATCTTTACTGGTAAGAATTTTCTTTCTTTTTTGTTGAAGCTCTTTCTTTACTCTTCCAGACGAGAACAGTTCTTGCAATGGGCAGAAGGGTTGCCTGATTATCAAAGTCCTTCATGGCTTGGCCTGCCAAACAACGCAGAAAAAGTGATCTTAACATCTCTAGGTAGGATGATGCATCCCCTTCCATTATCTCTAATCAAATAGAAATAATTCTTTAATTCTACTAAATACTTTGCTGTTTCATAACACTCAACCGATTACGTTTTTCTGTTAGGTGATCAGATGTTAATGAAGATCTTAAAAATGCAAGTTATGAGCGAGGAAGATGAATTGGCTTACAGCCCAGAAATCAGGTATTTTTTAATATAACTTATATAGCAAAAAACATTTAATGTGTAACATAATTCATTATAGAAATTTCTTGCTTAAACAGTAGGAAGTTCTAGCTTTTAATTGGGTTTTTGAATTTTTAGTGGAAAACGAGAAGCAAAAGAAACTGATGTGAGGCCAGCATGGATGAAAACTCTTGCTACTTCTGTCAAAAACTGGTTGTCAATTTTGCCAAAGGTTCATTATCTCTCTTGCCAATTATTTTCTGTTTGCGCAATTTTATCTCCTGATTAGCTACGTATTTCGGAACTTGGCAAAGTTTTTTGTTTCAATGTTTCTAAATCTTTTTCAGAAACTATCTCCGATGAAAAGAACCTTGGAGAATATCAAAGATCCATTGTTCAGATTCTTCGAGCGAGAGGTGATTACATAAAATAGTTTTTAGCAAATAACTCTTAGCTAAGCTCTGAAAAAGCTTCGATTATTTACAATTTTTTTCTTATAATAAGGTTTATGTACGAGCAAGGATGCCCTCTGATCTGTTGTTATGATTTCCTTTAAGGTAAACACTGGCTCACGTCTTCTGCATGACATGATTGGTGAACTTCAAGATGTCCTACAAGTTTGTGACGGTACAAAGAAACAGACTAATCACATTAGATCACTTATGGAAGACCTTATCAAAGGTACGTCACTGATTATCGTATTAGTAGGCCATAGAATGCATGAATATATTTTTCAAACTTCTTATTGATTTGCTATACTTTTAGATACTTCTTGCAACGTAATGTTTGTATTAACAATAGTTATATACACTTATACGAAATAACATAAAGCAACTTCATAAATTGCAGGAGAAAAATCATTTGTTACAAAAGAACATGCGCATTTATTAGGAAGAATCCAGATCTGAAATTAGAAAAATGGGACGACCTTTGGCGGCCGTAAAGATGCTTTATAATTTATTCCCCATTTTTAATTTGTTTTGCAGGACTGATTCCAAAACATTGGCGTCGCTACACAATTCCAAAAGAACTGACTGTGATTAGATGGATTGCAGATTTCTCTGAAAGAGTTCAGCAGTTGGAGAAATTTTCAAACGCAGCTAATCAAGGAGGAGCTAAAGAACTCAAGGTGAATGCACA